>PVJL010003643.1:0-60000 GCA_004026885.1 Lyroderma lyra
GGGAGGAGGAGCAAATGGATAGGGAAGAAGAGAGAGAAATATATCCATGAGTAGCAAGCAGGAGAGAAAAAGGGAAGGATGAGAAGGTTTGATACACGGAGATGTTAATTCCTGTTTATTGTCATCGTGGTCTTTCCTCACCCTTATTCCAAGTAGCGGGCCAGCAGGGTGGGGAAGGAAGTGGGAACTCCTTCAAGACAGCCCACTTCCTGGCCTCTGTCCTTCTTGAGGCGGTTGTGCTGGAAGTGAGGAGCAGAAGCAGAAGCTGTGAGGGAAAGAAGAGAAATCTCCTTGTTGGGGAAGGCAGGGGTTGCTAGGCTACTACCCACGTTGCGGAGTATTAGGTAGGACGCTTCGGTGCGGCTACAGAGTCCGACTGAAGTAGGCAGACGGTAAAGCGAAGTAGCTCCGTGATTGCGGCTCTAGCTTCAGGCAGGGCTGCATGCTGATGCTCGGGGGACTTGGTCTCTTTTGCGCTCTCTCGTGGTTCAGCTGCTCGTCGAGCTGGCTCCTTTCTTAGTCTCTCCTTAGTGGGATCATCCCACTAAGTACGGAGTCTACCGCGGACCAGGATGACACCCAGCCAACAAAACTCTCAGAGTGGAATCCTCAGCACTGATTTTCTTTTTCCTTTTCTCTTCTTTCTTTTGTGTGTGTGTGTGTGTGTGTGTGTGTGTGTGATTTCCTGGCTGGGAATCGAACCTAGGCCGCAGTGTTGAAAGTGCCAGAGCCTAGCCACTATACCACCAGGGAACCCCCTCCAGCACTGATTTTTATGGCTTCAGATTGGCTTAAAACTTAGGTCAGGAGCTCAGTCAATCGCTTATTAAGCCCACACATACTGGGGTGGGCAGGGGGGACTTCCCTAAAAGAAATAGAAGTTCTGTTGCCAAAAGAAGGGGAAATACACTACTGAGCAGGCAAACATATGGGATACCCACCTGCACTTGCAAGGGCTTGGTAATGTCTCTGAGGGGGAGGCTGCAGAGCCAGCCTCCATGGACTTATGCTCCTGTGAGTCTGCACCCAGGACCTTGCCAAAAATGTCTTCCCTCGTGCACCAGTTCTCTAAAGGTCAGGCATGAGTGTTCACATAAAATGCCATTTTACAGTTGTTAAAGATGTGGGGTTTTTTGTTTTGATTATCTCACTCATCTAAACTGCTGGCTGACAAGTATTATTAAAATAGCACAGTTTATTGTTGCTCTTCCTTAACTAATTTTGTTTTTCAGCTTTTAGAGATACTTTTTTTGGTCAAGCATTTTCCTGTTTTTAGAGTGTTTCCAAGACTGTCAGTTACCGGGAGGCTTACAGTATTTCTCTGAGAGGCAAGGCGAGCGGCCCAGCAGGTCACACGAGGAGGAAGCACAGGGATTGGGACCGAGGTCTTCGGCACTCCTAAGTGTCCGGATGTGGGCCCAAGCCTGCGTGCGTGGGGCTTGGTCCTTGGTCATGGTCTTTTTGTTTTTCCTTTGATATGTACTTGCTGATAATTTCTC
Source organism: Lyroderma lyra (assembly GCA_004026885.1). Classification (NCBI taxonomy): domain Eukaryota; kingdom Metazoa; phylum Chordata; class Mammalia; order Chiroptera; family Megadermatidae; genus Lyroderma; species Lyroderma lyra. The sequence goes on from PVJL010003643.1 coordinate 1,500, forward strand.
CGGGCCGAATTGTGTTCAGTCCCCAACCCTGGAAGGAGCTGACACTGTGTGGTAAAATGGTGACAGCTCTGTTTGCTAAGACCAGCCACAACTTATTGCTGCTGTAACCTCTCTGTCGCTGAGGCAACCAGTACTCTGAATTCAGACTCAGGCTGTTTTAGTGAAGTTTAAGAATTTATTGCCTTAGAACCACTCAGCCCATCACTTTGCTCATGTCGCATTCCTATGAGTCACACAATGACCCTGTAAGTATCACCTCTAACTCTAAATTAACTGAGACCTGTGGCTCGAGTGAGGAATGGAGAAATGCATCGTGACTCATGCCGAGTGGCGGGCTCATCTTGCTGCAGGTGCTCCGAGTAGAACAGACTGAGGGACCCTCCATGCTGACCTTTCAGGGAGGGGGCTTGCCTTTATTGTGGCATCACAGTGCCCAGTAACGAGGCTGGCCCAGGGTTAACGTGGTAACGTGTACTCGCTGCCACTCGATGGGTTAGTGAAGAAAACGAGCACAGAAATCAACCCCCTTAGTAAAGCCATCGTCACAACAGGTTGTGACTTCGTTCTTCTCCTTACTGCTTGTGGGGAACATCAAGTCCTTTTGCTTTTTCGTCTTCTTAGTTAACTGTCCGTGCTCTCCCATCACCACTTGCGTCACTCTAATCTGAGCTCCCAGCACCCGCCGTCCCCGCGGGCAGGACAACTGTGCTAACTTCTGATCTTCCTGCCTCTGACCCATCCAGCACGTCATTCATTTAACCAACAGCGATTCAGTCTGCTCTGTCCTGCATGCTGGGAGCACTGCGTAGCTCACAGCCCATGGGAGAGAGAGATGAATGAGCAAGTAATTTATTCTAGGCTAGATAAATGCCTAGAATAAATACTAGGCATTTATTCTAGCCATGAGCACCAGGGACAGGAACCATGTTGGCGGTGTTCTTTGTGCCTAGTATTTGTTGAATAAATGACACAGGTTTTGAAAGTTATAACTCAACACATGTTCCAAGAGCTCTGAAAAATCTTCAGAAGACAGGGACTGATTCAGTTGGCAAGAAGGACTGGGCCACGTGGAGGTCAGGGGAAACTCAGCGAGGAGCCGACAAAGACCTGCAGGCTCACCTCCGCCAAAGCCTTTGCTGGGGCTCTCCTCTTCTCATTGGGTACTTCAAAGTGTTTTGGCACTTCATATTCCTAATGGCGTGTTTTATATGGATGTGTCACATGTCCCTAATTCAATTACAGCGTCTTTGAGAGACGACAGTTTATTTCCTACATGTATAGACCAGAAAGATATTCATAACTATAGTCACTTACTAATAGAATGTATCCTACTTTGGGGACACCCTTCTCTGACTTTTGTTTATTCATAAGACATAGGAATGCTTCCCTTCAAATGTCAGTTCCTCTGTGACCTGTAATTGTTAACTTCTAAACCTTCACTTGCTCGAATCTGGGACAGGGTCAGAAATTGTAAAGTTTATCAGCTGTAGTTCAATCAGAAATGCAAATAAGGTATCTTTGGTAAATCAAAGCAAAATCATTATTTGATTTACCCAACACTTTGATTTAAAAAATACATTGGCCTCATTAAAAAACAAATTTAGGTAGGGTTAAACACTAATGAATATATTTCTTGTCCGTTTTAGCAAGTAATATACATCACAGAGATGTCAGAGTGTATGCACATAGAATTGACTTCATGTAGCTGCATAGAGACCACTTTTGAGAAATGAATTGTCAGAGGGCTTTGTTCTAAGCATTTGTGGGTGCTCATATTTTTTTAACAGTTCTAAAATAATTTGTTTGGGTTTGATTCTGGAATGTAATTAATAAAACTCGGATTATTTCAATATGTGATGTTCAAAATCCAATTTAAAGGAATTTTAAAAATAAGGTTGGAGTGAAACCTTAAATAGCCATGTATCTATTTGTAAAAAAAGAGGTTCCCTGGTTTTTTCCTCTCTTCGTTTACCTCAGCGGAAGTGAAAGTCGACTATAGCACAAATGCAACAGTGGCATCCTGTGGCTCGGCCTGTGAATGACAAGTGTGTGTCACGGCTGCAGCCCTGAGAGGCTTGGATTCATGGCTACACAGAGATAAGAATGATTGACAAGAACATGGCGGTGCCAGGAGCGAAACAACAAACATTATTTAATTTTTTAAGACCTGAAATCATTATAAATCTATCTTCATGGTCTTTTATCTTTAGTTCATGAGGATGAAGTGCATTGAAAATAAAGCTGCAGAACTTCACTTACATTTTTTAAGTTCATTTCTTGGGGAGTCCAGTATGGGGTTTCCCTCTGTAATTTTTGCACAGAGAACATATCATTATTTGTCTCACAATGTCACAACATCCGACGATGTATGCATTAAACGGTGAGTTTGTCCTCCTCACATTTTATAAAAGAGAACGAGAGAAATGAGGCAAAGAATTAAAAAATTGTAATTCTTATGTTAAGTGTGGAAAATGGAGTAGAAGAATCCATACCAAACCATTAACAACTGGCAACCCTCTATCTTTTTATTCCCAGAAATAAAATGCAGCTAAATCTTTGGTGCTCTTTGATTGTCATCCTCAGGGGCCTTTCTCTCTACCCTTAAAGGACATCAATGTCATAGCCTACCGTGCAAGTTTCCAGCTTTTCACCTTATTTTTTTTTTCATTTTTAATATATTCATAAATCACAGTGTTGCTTTATCTTATTTAAAAATTTATATAAATAGTATTATCGTGTATGTATTGTTAATTTTTATACTCAAGGTGCATTTGAACTCCCATAAATGCTCATTTTGAGTGAAAAAAATTATGAAATATGAATACCATAATTCTATTTGTATAATTTTGTTAATAAATAAAAAATATATATACAAAAATTAAAGGAATTTGGGTTCCCAATTTTGAACATTACCTGTTTTCATTTTCTCCCACTTTCCTATTAATTCATTTGTTTATTGATTTATGTTCTTTTTCCATTAAGTATAAATGCTCTGATTAAAATAAATATACATTTACCAATTTCTTGGTTATACATCCTGCAAATATCTTCTCCAAGCCTTTCTTTTAATCTCTCATTTTGATTATGGTATATTTTGTCCTACAGATGTTTTCAGTTCGGAGTATGTCAGTTATTGTTGTTAAGCTGCAAGCAGTAGAATCCAGTCCGACTAGTTTAAGCAGAAAAGAAATTTATGAGAGATGCTGGGAGCTCACACGTTTGGCCGTGATATGGGAAAAGAGGCCGGAGACGCAATGAAATGAACACTCCCACAACCAACCAGCTCTTGCAGGAGCCTGCCCCCAGTCCCAGAACCACACCGCCTCTGCCCCTCCAGCACACCAGAAGAACAATGGAGGCCCCGGAGGTCTAGCAGCCAGCCTGCCTCCTCACTTCCTCCCGAGGCCTCCTGTGGCGCCTGATTGGCCGGCCTGGGTCACGTGCTGCACCTTGGCTGGGAGGCCGGCGGGGAGCGTAACTGCTGGAGATACTCCTTCGGAAAGCAAGACTCCCAGTGAGGGGAACTAGCGCAGGGTAGCCTGGGTAGCCGGAAGGTCTTGGCAGATTCACAAAAGGCATTTTCACTCCAGGTCGTAAAGATAATTCTCCTGCACATTCCAGTAGTTTTACGTCGCAGTTTTTTCATGCTGAGGTCTTTAATTCTCCCAGAATTTATTTTTGTCCGATGGGCATAGAAATCTAATGATACTTCTTCATGTGACAAGCCGTGTGTCCATCCTTTCATCGCTCGTCTGTACTGTCTCCTCCATCGTATACTCCACTTCCTTGCATGTAAATAGATTGGCGTGGGCTCTCGGTTCCGTTCCAGTGCCTCTGCTTCTCTGCCCAGATCACTGTCTTCCGACTTCTGTAACTGTCTGGAATGTTGCCCTATTTGCAGGGCAACTCCTCTGTCCTTTGAACTGTCTTTTTCAAAACAATCACAGCTTTTCGTCATTGAAATTTTCATATGAATTTTAGAATCAACTTATAAACTCAAAAATATTCCACGGGGAGGTTGTTTGGAATGTAGATAATTTAGGCAGAATTGACATGCTGTCGAATCTTCTCACCCATTGTTCAGATCTTCTTTTATGTCCTTTCATAACATAATTTGTTTCATAAAGCTCTTACACACTTCATGGAATGCATATTCCTTAGGTTCTCCACAGTTTTTGCTGCTATTGTGAATTGGCTGATTTTTTTTCTCAATTTTATTTCCTGTTAATGTTGACATATAGCCAAACACATTGGCTGATGTTTCTGCATTTTCCATACCTACAAATACTTTTTTCACTTACTTTGCAGACCTCACCTATTTTCTTTTTCTTCCATTCTTCCTAATGCATTTGCTAGTATTTCCTGGTAATGCTGAATTGTGGCAGCAATAGCTGCTCCGCTTGCCTTGTTATTGTAATGGGAATACTCCGGAAGTAAGTGATAGAATTGCTTTAAGTTCTTAGTAAAAACCCTTCATCTGACTATGGAACTATTTCTAGTTTTTCCTAAGAGTTTTTCTTTCAGATAAGAGTAGGTGTTGAATTTATAAAATATTTTATTTATTTATTTATTTTTTTGATGTTCCCACATTCCTGGGATAAACAATAATTAGTCATGATCATTTTAAAAATTTACTGGTTGGATTTAATTTGGACTTTCCATCTCCATTTTTAAATGAGATTACCCTATAGTTTTTACCTCTTGTGTTCTCCTTGTTTCATTTGGGTGTCAAACCTGTAACAACTTTACAAATTAAGTGGCTCGCATTCCTTTTCTATTTTCTGTGAGCTTATTTAAGATGGGGATGATCTTCTTGAAGGTTCATAAAATATACTGTTAAAATCATCTAAGACTAGTGTCATTTCTGGGAGGTGGTTGTCAAATCAATTTATTTTTAGTGCCAAAATTGTTTTATTTGCTTTTTCTATATCTCCAGTCAGTTTCTGAAAGTTGTACTTTTTTTCTAGAAAATTAACAATTTCATCTGTATTTCCAAATTTATTGACCTAAAGTTGTGCAGCAGGTTCCCTTATGATTTTTTCCATTTCTCTTGCAACTGGGACACATCATATTTTTCTGTTCCAAATGTGCTTATTCATTTGGATTGCTGAATAATGTTCTATTGTATGGATACCCATGATTTATTTATTCAGTTATTAGTTACAAGGTATTTGGGCTGTGTCCATTTTTGGCATTATAAATAATGCTGCTATGAACATAAGCGTACAAGTGTTTGTGGACATATGTTTTCATTTGGGGGGCATGTATTCAGGGGTAACTTATATTTAAATACAAAAAGGGAGGCAATTACTACACACCAGCAGCATGCAAGGAAGTATTTGTGAAGATGCCCGTCTGCTGTTCTGCAGCGTGAGACCAGGGTGATTGCGTCAGTGCTCCACATTTCTCTTGCCTTTTACAGCACCTCAGTTAAGACGTTTGCTTGACCAGATGACCCACATGTTGCCTTGAGGAGTGTGGATTGTTGGTGATTCTGCCCACATGGCATTGATGTCCTTTGTTAACCTTGACCATGGGGCAGGTATTACAACCAGACACCCTGAGGGGTTGGCCCCAACTTCCACGAACACTGTTCAGCACCCACACCTCCGCCATCAGTGTGACCTCCCTTTTATCGTATGCCCTTCGTGGCCTCAGGACACTGAAATACCAGGTAGCAGTTTTAGTTCCAGTTCAGGGGAACTGGTGATAGGTCCACTGGAGGAAGATCAGGAGACTCTGCAACAGCTCTTTCTAGCATCAAATGGTCTTCTAAGAATTCCACTCCTAGGTATATACCCCAAAGCATTGAAAGCAGGTGTACAAACAAATACACGTACACACATGTATGCACATGTTCGTAGCTGCACTAGTCACAATTGTCAAAAGGTGAAAACAGCCCAAACGTCCATCCACAGGTAACCAGACAAACAAATATGGTGATGTACACAATGAAGTATTAGTCAGCCATAAAATGGAATGAACTATTGGTATATGTTGTAATGTGGATGAACCTCAAAAATAGTATGCTAAGTGTAAGAAGCCAGACACAAAGGTCACTTGTATGATTCCACTGATAGGAGGTATCCAGAACAGGTAGATCCATAGGAGCGGGAGGCAGATTTGTGGTTGCCAGGGGTTGGGGAGGGGCAGGATTGAGGAGCAACTGCTTAATAGGGTATGGGGTTTCCTGCCGGGGTGATGGAAATGTTTTGCACATCGATAGAGGTGGTTGCAGAACATTGTGAATGTACTAAATGCCCCTCAATTGTTCATTAAAAATGGTTAATTTTATGTTATGTGAATGTCACCTCAACAAAAACAAAACCCTCCAGGGTCTTACAGTCGTTGCACATTTGAAAGACAGATTGAAGTCGCATTCCTCTTTGATGTTATACATGCTATAAAAACCCCTTCGAGAGAGCTATGTTTTTAGTGAGAAATTAACACATACACAAAAATCATTTTTTCTTACAAGCCTGGAGCCCTAAGAGACATCTATAACCATGCAGAATCATTTCATGTAATGAGTGATTGAAAGCAAATTTAACAACCTGAATTTCAGATGCTCACAATTGGTCCATTTGAAGAGATTAAGCCCTGTAGGTGGGAGCAGCCCCCCAGGAGAGCACAGGTGCCCTTTGCTTTACGAGACGCCCTTAAGGACCATAATACAAACCAATTAGGTTGAGGCAGAGCCAGACAGCCTCAATCTGTCAGAAGCCTTGCTCTGTTTCCCCACATGCTTGGGGTCTGATCAAATCCCGTACACCGTTTGGCCAGCACCTTCCCAGTATGTACAGCCCTCGGGGAGTTTTAAGGGACATTTAATCCTCATGTTTCTGGTTCATTTTCCCTTAACTCATCAAAACCAGGTTATGAAAGATGGCTTTGATCTCTAGCAGGACCCGTTCACGAGAGACGGGAGGCCATTACTTTCCAAACAGAAAGCTGCGCTCTGCCAGGAGTTGGGGAGTTCACAGCGTGACACTTGCGCTTCATTCGAGGCCCCCGACCTTTGAGACCCAACTGGGTCCTAAACTTGGCCCAGGGAGGCCTCCCACCCTCCAGCCTAATAAAGCCCATTAATTAACTGTCAGGCCAGCTGTGTAACAAGTGAACTTTTAGTGGCTGTGCCATTTTCTTGGTTCCCGGCCAGACACGATAGGTATGCAACTTACATCATTAGCGAGACACTTCAGAGAGAAACTGGGATTTGCATAACGAAGGGCTGCCTTCCACGTGAAATGTGCTTTGCAGGACACGAATTTGTAAAACTTAAAATGTAAACCAGTCTGTTTCCAGTAGCTTCCTTTGGGTGCTTGCTGCACCGTGTCCACCTGAGGGGGAATCACCATGATTCTAACATGCTGCCCGATTGCTCTGAGGTTTGTGAAGTTCAATGCCCACGTTACAAGGGTGGAAGATAAGTAGATTTTTGCATTGTGACAAAAATTCCTGCTTGAATAGACCTGAACTGTGTTCTGGGGAGATAATGTAAAAGGCACTGGATGGGGGTCTTAGTTAAAGGTCTCCAGTTTGCCAGGAAGAGAAACCAAGGCATGTCAGTTGGGATGAAAAGAAGAATGTGTTGGAAAGATATGGAGACATCTTGCAGCGTTAAAGAGTGAGCTGGACACAGGCCTGAGGACAGCTGCCAGGGCCACTCGGGCCTCAGTGGCTGCGATTCCTCCTGCTTCTCATTTTCAGACAGAACTGAGAATTCAGAGCAGAAACTTCACCGAGGGTCAGGCATGGGCGACGAGTGCTGTGAGTGTGGGCTGACAGGCCCATCACCCAAGCTATCATCCCCCTGGACGAGCTGGTTCAATATTTACACAGCCAGGGGAAATCTTTGAATCGGGGCCGGAAGTGTTCTTTGATGTCACCCCTTCCTTTTTAGCCCTGACACTAAGGCATTCAGTGTCTGCTCGGACACTTCCCACGATGGGACACTTACTGCTTCTGTGGACAACCTATTCCGCTATTGGACCATATGAAACAGAAAAAGGTCTCCCATTCTTTGGTTCACTATCTGGACTCTGAGCACGTGGATCAAGTCTTATGCAGTGTACACATGATAATCCTTTATCTATTGCAAGTAAATCATACTCTGTCCTAGAGTTTTCTCTTATTCTAGCTAAGCCTATTTAATGGCTTCAGACAGTTTTTCTACAATGGAATTTTTCACCCTGTCCAACCTTGCATACACATGATTTAGTCTCTAGTGACGCTTTTAGAATGTAGTATCTAGAATAGAATATATACTCTGGACATGAACTTCTGGACAATAAACTTCTATTAAAGTGGCTTTGGATTATAGTAGCATTACTGTGTTGACCCAGCTTGCCATGCATGAACTGTTGCTACATCAGCTGTCCTTTGAAATGAATTCTTTAAACATAAATGCGGATGGTGTAGGATTCAACTAAAAAAGGAACACTGAGTAGTCATTGTTCAGATTGTTTGGGCTTTCGACCCTGCCTTCCATTATATTAAATGTCCTCCCACCACCCATTGATAGGCATGGATTTTATTTCTCGGTCCAAGTCATTGATTAAAAAAAAAAAAAAAGAAAAAGAAAAAAGTTGATCTGACCAGGGCCAAATGCAGAGCCTTGTGATCTGCACTAGAAGTGTCTCCACAAATGGACACTGAACGCTGGTGTTTGAGCACAGTTGTTCACCCAGCCGTGAATCAGCCCAAATGCAGGGCTTTTCAGGACGCGTCTGCTGGACAAACTGTTCCTCTAAATACGAACAATTCACTTCCTTTAGGAAAAAAGTTCTCAGAGTCCCTATTCCTGTTTCCAGTGAACTGTTAAGAACATGGAATCTGTCCTGTGTGTGTGTGTGTGTGTGTGTGTGTGTGTGTGGGTGTCTCCTCTTGTGACATCTCGTAAAACACTCTTGGGAAACACCTCTGCCCTAATTCTGCTGTCAGGTAGCACCCAAGCTTCCGGTGCGTCCCAATGGGATGTAACGAGAGGCTTGACGCAGGGCCCTGCCATCATCAAGGTGCACCCTGCCTGTGGCACACCGCTGTTCTTCCAATGTGTCAGCTCTGCCAAAGGAGAAAATCAGGACGGTTAAGAACTGTGCCAAAGGGGTGAAGGGTAATAAAGACTCATGACGGCTGGGAGGCTTGAGATCCCACGTGCCGAAGCGGCCAGAACAGTAGGTAGAAGAGACAAAGATTGAGTCAAAGGCTGAGCCAGTTTACCAGCTAAGAGCCAGGAGAGCCCAAGCATCGAGGTCAGGACAGTTAGGTGGTGTCGTCATGAGTGGGGGCAGCAGACTTCTGAACCAAAGTCCTGGGGCATCTGGCTTCACCATTTAGTGTCAAGATCGTGGTTCTGACAGTGGGAGAGGCAAGGAGCCCCTTTCTCTGCTACCTGTAACCCTCTGCTGCCCGAGCGCAGGGCCTAGCTGTCCTCCGTTCTGAGCTGGAGGTGGGGACACACGTACCTTTTGGTTGTCGTGAGGATGTGCCCCAAGCCGTGATTCCTTTGGGCTTTAGCTTTCCTGACATTGTTGCTTCCTTTCCCAGCCATCCCTGGGTCTTTGTCCCATTTCTCATCGTCAGCACATTTCCATGTTTTAGTCCTGTGCAAGCTCTGTACACTCACCCGCACCTGCACTTGCTCTTGGACCGTTTCTACTTAAACAGCAACGTGCTGCAGCTGGAGGTATTCGTGCCGTGATGAGTCCCTGGGAAAAGAAATGAACGTCAGGAAAGTGAACGATGCGTTTAGCATCCGTGGGGAGTTTGAAATTTGCAGATGTTTCCAATGGATCTTTTTCTGTAAAGTTGAGGAACGCTGCTGTAGGCCAGGTAACCGCTGATCTGCCCATTTTCTAAGTCTGTACGTTTCATTTTCTTAAGTCATAGTTAATTTAAATCAATAAACACCGCGTTTTAAAGTTTATCAAGTAGCAAAGTATCTGGTCCGTTAACCAGAATTAATTGATGTGATTTCATGACTGTGTTCAGCCCCGCAGTATGATTTAAGCCTCACACTTAGTAAATTAAATGAGATCATGTTGTAACTACGCACGGTACCGGGCTGACTCATGTGCGATGTGCACGATGGAGTCATGGATCTACGCCAGCCAGATGGCACCTTCTGTTGTCCTTCCCATCACTCGTTCACTCACCAAACATTACCGAGCGCCTAGAATACCCTGGAAACTCGGAATACAAATGCCCCCAGTTTAATTCACATCAGACTACTGCTTAGAGTGATTCACTGCCGGCCGGCCAATCCCAAATCCCCACAAATCTGTTAGTTACTCATTAGATGGGGATCGACACAATCCAAGGAAACAGCCAGGCCGACAGGCCTTCTGGAATCAAGCTGGGAAAAAGTACAAATGGGAACTCCACAGAGGCTGGAGCGCAGCCAGGGGCTCTCCCCCTGGACATGGAGCGGCCAAGAGTCGCTGGTGAGACCCCGGGAAACTGACACACTTACGTCCAGTTCTGGCGCCGCCGCAGTATTCGGGAGGATGAGGAGGAGAACAGGTAGCACTGAATGAGAAGCCACTCCCCACTGTTGTAACCACCTGGCCTGTGTCGCTTTCATCCATTCCTACGACCCCCCCCCCCCCCCCCCGCCAATGAGGTCAAGTCTGCCATCATTTCTATTTGATAAATACACCCACCAAAGCACAGAGAGGTTAAGTATCTTACCCAAGGTTGCACAGCTTGTAAATGGCAGGGTTGGGGGCTCTCCAGGCAGTCTGACCCTGGAGCCCATGTTTCGGTGGCCCCAGGACCCAAGGGGAAATCCTCTTGGCTCTGTGTCGCTGCACAAGTGACAATACCATTATTAGTGCTGCTCATCACCAGCGTCCGACATCAGACTCTGTCACCCACACAGATGCTCTTGGTTACCCAGGAACCATGTAACCAAATGATTTATACACATCCTGCCCCGCTGGAACGGAGATTTTAAAAATCCAAATGGCCTGTGTAGAGAGGAGATTTTACCCTGGGTCACGGGGCGACAGTCAGAGGGGCCTCAAAGGTCCCCTGTTCAGAATTCTGCCCCCACTCCCATGTCCCCTTCACTCTCTCCCTCATCTCCGTGGACCTGAGTGCCCTGGGTATCGGGACAATGAGCTGGAGCTGGGGATTGATGGGGATTGATGGATGAGGGCCTACCAGACAAGACCTATAAAAGTGATTCATTAACCGAGGCACCCTTTTAGGGCTCTAAACACCAAAGCTGGGGGTTCTCTTTCCGAGTCGCAGACCTAACCACGTGTCTCCTCTGCTGCAAACCCACTCACGCTCTCCTTTTCCCGCGGGGTAAACCCTCGCGGCTGTGTCCAGGCCCTCCAAGCGTTGCCCCTTACCCAGCCCCCGCGGGCCGCAGTCCTGGCACCCCCTTGCCTCACCCTGCTTAGCCGCCCCGGGCTCCTGCTGGCAGGCCCAGCTCCGAGCGCCCCGCGAGGCTCCTCTCGCAGACAGAGCCGCACTGCGGAGCGGGGGCCCATGCAGGTGGCAGGTGACAGGTGACAGGTGGCAGGTGGCAGGTGGCAGGTGGCAGGTCGCAGCTCGGAAACCGTCCGACCAGGAAGATGAGAACACGAAGAGGCCAGCGGGAGGAGGAACCCGTCGGCTGTGACCCCGGGCTGTGTGTGGAGCCGCATTCCCATCACACGGGTTGTCCCCCAACTCCACCGAGTGAGGAGGGAACCCCGTGTCCTCTGGGGCGGATCGCACTCGGGTTCTGGAGCATGATCTGCAGGGACAACTGGGATGGACAACAGGACACAGAGACACCCCAAGGGCACGGAACCTGCCGGCCCCTGGGACGGGGCGGAGTGGCTGAGGGGTCTCCCCGGCCACCCTGCCGAGGGCCCGCCGGACCGCGCTTCAGAACGCCGGCGGTGGCCGGGTACGTCCTACCGGGGCTCCCGCGCAGAGCGTGTCCCTCGCCCGGCGGTGGCCCGGGTCCTTTAGGGCTTGTCCAGGAAACCCCCAGGGACGTGCGAGGAGGATGGAAGCCTTTGGCCCAAGGGCGCGAAGTCGAGCCTGCCAGGGCGGGATGGTCACGCGCGGCCCTCCGCGGAGTGAGGACTCCGTCATGGACGAGCTTTGGCCTCACTGCTGTTGACACGCGCCGGGGACGGTCCCTCCTCCGCACTCACGTGTCCGTTGGAGAGGTGCGCTGCGGGGGGCGCCGCCCAGCGCCGGCTCACAGGCGACAGGACTCCGGAGGAGACAGGCCAGCCCTGGAGCTGGGCTATGTGTCTGGAGTCTTCACCCGCTCGGGATCATGGTTCTGAGGGTCCCCACCTGGTGGGAAGAATGCCAGGCAGCTCCCTTGAGTACCTGGGGAGGAATCGGGGTGCTGCAGGCTTCTGTGTCCCTGGGATCCCCACGCGGATTCAAACCAAACCTGTGCTGTCTCCCTCCGTTTGAGTTTGGGGGTGTTCGCAGCAATCAACTTTATATATATATGTGTGTGTGTGTGTGTGTGTGTGTGTGTGTGTGTGTGTGTGTGTGTGTGTGTGTATATATATATATATATATATATATATATATATATATATATATATATTTTTTTTTTTTTTTTATTTAAAAAAAACCAAAAAAAAAAAAAAAAAAAAAATAGAAGTTAAGGACTTTTTAATCAATCGTGGGCAAACAAACACACTTTCCATTCACCTCCCTATAACTGGCAGCTCCTTGTGGTTGTAAGTTAAGGCCACAGATGTCAAAGCCACAGGGAGCAGTGTTTCCAGGTGGGGCACTGCCACGCGAGAACGTGATGCTCTCCAGCTCCCTCTCTGCGGCCATCGCTGGGCCCGGGTCCCTTCCCACCGGGGCAGACCTTCCACAGAAGTCAAGCATGGCTGAAATGAACACCTGGAAGTTTTGAAGGGGACAGAAGCACACCATACTTTGCTACCAAATAGCTGGAGGTCAGATTCGAGGTGACAGTAGGGCCATGCTCCCTGCGGGATGCTGGGGAGAACCCCTTCTTGCCTCCTCCCGGTGCCTCGTGGTGGCTGTCCTCAGGGGTCTTCAGTTTGCTGCTGTATCACTCCAGCCTCATCCCATGGCGTCCGTCCTCTATGCATCTTGGCATCTCACCTTCTCCTTTTCCTCCAAGAACCCCAGTTATATTGGTTTAAGGCCCCACCCTACTCCACTAAGACCTTATCTCAGCTTAACTCATTACTTCTCCATGACCCTATTTCCAAATAAGGCCACATTCTTGGGGACCAGGGGTTAGATCTTCAGCATGTCTTTTTGGGGAACAAAATCAAACCTAGAACACATAAGAAAAGTATCTTGTCTAAGGTAATACTACCTACAGGTGCAGAAAAATGTGAACCCAGTGCTGACTCCCAAACCCCTTTTCTTTCCCAGACACTGACTCATACAATTGCATTGGCTGGTGCGTGTGACTTACTCAGTTTTATTTCAGCTTTGGGTTTGTTTATCCACAGCCTCCCCTACAGCCTGGTTACGGGTCCCAGCAGTGGAGAGATGGGCAGGAAGGTGGAGGCCGGGGCTGGGCGCTGAGTCAGACTCAGGGACTGTGTCAGGAAAGCAGAAATCATACTAATTATTTCAAACAGAGAGGATTAAATACAGAAATTTGGTTACAGACATGTCAGAAGGACTGAGGGGACAAGGAAAAGAGGTAGGGGGAGAGAAGCTACCGTAGGAACAAGAGAAATGGAGACTGAGGCAGCAAATGACATGTGGGCAACATGGCGACCTAGGTCCTTGGAGAAACCTCCCTGATACGACTTTGCAAATGTTTGGCCGAGGTAAAAGGAAAGAGGGGGAAGTCATTAAATCCCTGAAATAATGTAAGAGGAGACCAAAGTTGCTGTTTTCCCCGCAGGCCTCCTCCCTCGGTGGCCTAGACCTTGGGCTGTCAGAAGCCGTGCCCCCCGGGATGCAGGACAGCGCCTAGGGCCACATGCTGGAATGTCAGACCACAGCTCTCTACACAAAGCCGGGGCCTCGACGGGTGGCGCTTCTGTAGAACACAAACCACCCGACAGGAACAGTAAGAACACTTGCTTGTCTCACTTTTGACTCTGGGGAGAGCAAAACACAAAAACCAAAGTCTCCCATGAAAAGGCCCCCCCAAAAGTCTCCCATGAAAGTTCCTAACCACAAGCCTACATTCATGCGGTCTGTGGCCAGAATTCATAGTTCTCAAAGGGCCCCCAAAATCCTAAGCCCATCATCCTGTTTAAGAGGGTTCCGGGCTGGTGGTGCCCTAGGTGACAGGAGAAGCACACACGACACGCCTCTGGAAGATCACACTTCAGACCCAGGGTGACCACAGGTAATGTCCCAGGGCATGTGAGGTCACAACAGACATCAGCAAGCCGTGAGGAAGCAAGTGACCATATGTGAGAGTCACCAGAAAGCACAACCGTAGAACAAGAGACAGACAGCGGGCGATGCAATGATTAGAGACTAAAGAGGGAATCGGTGGGTGTCACATGTTTGAACTAATTAACTAATGTGCATTAGAATATCATGAAGCCACAAAAGGCCACCGACAATGACCAGGCCTTGTCTAGGAGATTGCAATGGGAACACGGAAGTTGCTTTCAGGCCTTTTGTGTTCAAAGAAGCCGGCGTTTCTAGAAGGAGAGCATAGGCAGGTGACATTACCCTACTACAAGGTATCCCCGAATAGATGAGATTGGAGAGAGGCTGAACAGGCAGAACATTTAGGGGGACACAGAGAGGGTTTCATTGGAGGGAGGGAAGGAGGGAGGGTGAGAGATCCAAGATGAGGGAGGAGGCTTAATGGGTCATACGTGAGCCATATGGCGACCTCCTCCTCCTCCTCCAAGAGAAGCAGAGCCTTATCCTTGCTCCCTGGCAGGGCCTGGTGTTGGGGCAGAACTTCTGAGCAGAAGGCTTCTGGAGTACCCTGGGGCTCCCAGACTTGACAGAGATCCCTGCTCAAGGCTGGCCCAGAAGCACTAGGGTGACCTGCCTTCGGGAGGTCACTCTGGCTCTGGGAAATGACACCAGTTTCGGCCATGATTACCTGGGGACCTTGGTTCATCCCCCATTTCTAGGCAGGAACCATTGGCCTGTTCTGTCCTAAGGAAAGGGCCGACTCCCCCTGCCGGTCAAGAGTGAGATCGACTTTTCTGCCAGCCCAGTGGCAGGCAGGTTGAGAGTCTCATGTAATTTGATTCAATAACGTGACGATACACATTATACATTGGGTACCTGGGTTTGTAAAATGAGATTCATACGTACGACACAAGCCATCTGTACCTCAGGGGATTTCAAGAGCGAGTCCCCATTTGTGCCTGGGGAGGACGCCTGAGGGGTGACCTGATATGTCCTGGTGCTTCCCATGCGGAAATGGGGTGCGCTTGCCTCTCGGGAGATTGCAGGTCTTCTGTGAGTTGGCCGCGGAGGGGCCAGGCTTACCTTTGCTTCTGGTGTGCAGGGATGCAAAGCCGACGGGAGGGAAGGAATAGGGAGGCAAGTCCCTATGGCGAGAAGATCAAACTGTACAAACGGGGGGCTGCCGGGGCACCCAGCGTCAGGCACCCCTGGGAGCACCTGCTCCCCAGGGAGATCGGAGAGCCTGAATACTGCAGGCCACGTCCAGAAGGCAAAGCAGCGAGCAGCCAGGTCTCGTTTCTTTAAAGCTCACTTACTTCTTGGGACATGTGATCCCATGGCAATGGCTTTGACTTCACCATGGTTAAGGGATCAAGTAATTTATCCCAGAACTATTCGGTGCTGGTAGGATCCGTGGTTATATGTGTTTGTGTTTGTAACGAGAGAATACTTCAGTTATATTTGATAGGAGGGAACTTGGTATCCCTACTTGCGGGGGAAAAGAAAGTTCTAATAGAAATTGTTAAGTTTCTTGCTTGTTGTTTGTTTTTTGTGTTTAGTCTTCTCAAGCAGGATTTTCA
Organism: Lyroderma lyra; assembly: GCA_004026885.1. Classification (NCBI taxonomy): domain Eukaryota; kingdom Metazoa; phylum Chordata; class Mammalia; order Chiroptera; family Megadermatidae; genus Lyroderma; species Lyroderma lyra. Next base: position 17,435 of record PVJL010003643.1, read on the forward strand.
CCAGCCTGTTTTTCTTGATGGACAAAACATATTAGCAGCGAAGAACAACTACAGAACAAGGGAACGTAACCACTGACAAGGGCGTGTGCTGTCCATGCAGCTCCACGTCTAACAGTGCAAGAGCAGGCAGGCTGGTGAACAAGCCCAGATCCCACGAAGCTCCTCGAAAACAGTCATCCTCTTCCTAACGGACAACTGACAAACGGTGAGGCGCTCCTGGCCTGTCTCCAGTGCCCGCGACGTACACCAAGAGCTTCCTTGGGGCATTTCAGTGGCGTGTGCTGGAGCCCGGGCTGGAGCGGCAGACGTGCGTGTTTAACAGTTACGCCCCACAAGGGGCACTCTTGTACTTAGGACCAGGCATCCTGGGCAGGCGGTGCGAAGCCAGACGGAGCCTCTGCCTCCAGCCCACAGTTCCAATTAATAAACCTCCAAGCTACAACCTTGGTGGTTTCTATCCCCCACCTAGACTAATAAATCGATCTCTTGGAAATGAACTGTGAACACAAGTTTAAATTTAAATATTGTGTCACCCAGATCGAATGTGCCTTCAGTCATGATATTAGCTCAAAGGAAGGACATACTGAATTGAGGATCTGGCTATGTTGGCAGAGGCCTTTAGCCTAATCAAAAAATTTATGGGCAGACAAATTTGCTAGGGAGCCAGACATCTACTCTAAATCGAGACATCACAAGTCATTTAGCAGCTGATCTACAGTGTCCCTGAGCGTCCTCGAGGTCAATTAGAGGACCTTATCCATTTAGTTCAGCTTTATGACTTTAACAAATGACTTGCTGGGATTTTTTTTTCTTTTCTTTTTTTCTTTCTTTCTTTCTTGGTTACCAGAACTAATAAAAACTTCATGGATATTTAGAGACACCTAATGAAATCTGGAATATTGGATTTCATGCCTACCTGTTCAAGTTCTTTAGAAATTCTACATGCCCCGTTTTGGAAAACAGAGTGGAAACCAGTCAAGACATTGGGCATGTTGACATCTGGCCTGCAGGGATTGAGGAGACCTTGCAAGGCATGAAGAGCATCACAGAGTGTTCAGTGCCTGCCGCTCGGTGTGGAGGCAGTCACTCACGGATGTGATAACTTTGCTGGCACTGGCCCCTGACAACAGTCAGTGGAAGTTGGTGACTTGGCTGGTATTTCAGACAAAGAAATGAAAGCATGGGTTGAAAATACACAGGGCTCTAAGGCCACAAGAATAGCAGCTTTATGTTAAAACGTCAACAAAAGTAATTATCAGGGTTCTTTTTTTTTTTTTTTTTTTTTTTTTTTTTTTTTTTGAGGCAGAAGAGCCTAGATTCAAAATTCTGTGTAATCTCTCTCAACAAAAATTCTAACAACAATGAACAGTTCTACAGCTTAGCTTATGTTCTTGACAAGATTCACATCTCAGGTGGCATCAAAAAAAAAATATCTCTCTCTCTCTATGCATATATACACATGTACGTACACACGCAATGAAGTCAGCTTATAATTAATTTCTGTTAGAGTTTCAAATTTAACTGCCTGGGGTTAAAAGCTCCTGCAAAACAGAAAATACCACCACCAAGTGGTTAATGGCAGATGACACACACGAGATACAAGTGCTAGTTTCCTTAATATGCAAAGAGCTCTTAAACAGGAAAGAGAAGAGAAGCAACCCGAGGCAGAGGTGGGAGCTCACATCCAAATGCTTAGATCTGCGACACTTACTCTTTGATTTTATTATGTTTTGTGATCGTCACCTTGTATCTTGTGTGGTCCCATCTGTGCGTTTTTCTTGCTATCCCCTTTCTGCTTAGCAAGCACCCTTCATTCTGAAACATGGGGCTGTGGGCCGGGGAGGGCGTGAATTTCTGGTCCATCTGTGGAATTCCGGGCGTGTGGTTAAAGAGTAGGAGCAGGCTCACGTTTTCCTCGATAATTAGCCAGTTGTTCCAGCTTCATTGATTGAGTGGTCCTTTCTTTCCCCGCGGATATAAAATGTAACCTTTACCAGGGATGAACTGCTCGTGTGTGCTAAAAATAAAATGTAATTTCAGGGCGTGTGTGAGTGCCACGAACGCCTTGGAGGTGTTGGCAGAGGTGGGGTTTGCCGCTTGTGCGTGTCCTTCCTTTTCCCTCTGCCCTCCCCCCTTCCTCCCTGGAGACTGAAAACAGGGAAGGAAGCCAGCAAAACATTAAACAAAGTCTGCTGCTCTGGACAATGTCGACGGAGAGAAAAAGCAGGCTGAGGTTGTATGATTTAAAGACAGTTACACGGCTTCAAGACCTCTGCGAGAGGGACCATCACCGCCACAGACTGGACACTGTGCTGAGCACCTACAGGGACGACGTCGCCCGGCTCCATGACCGCCCACAATCGGGTGCTATTATCATCCGCTTGATATTAGAGACGAGGAAGCTAACACCCAGAGGCGTCACGTCATTCGCCCCCGCCCGCCCAGATCGTTTAGAAGGGCAGCAAACTACAATGTGGCTACACCAGACAGTCAACAAAGGTGCTGGGATTAGTACTGTTCGCAAAACGGTCCCCCTCATCGAGTGTCAGCAGACATACCGAGAGAGGTCCCTGCACGTGGGACTTGGGGGAGCAGTGCTGTCCGGGGGACATGAAATGATCAAGCCAGGTGACTCTCTCGTTCTGAGAAATGTGGCCCGCCACCAATTTCTAGGTACTCATTTAACTCCTGTTCTTTTCACATCAAAGCTGCTTTTTTTCCAGGAAAGCTAAGAAAAAGGTGTTTCATCTTATGGGTTCAGGACGGCAAGGCAGAAAACCTTTGACCACAAGGTCCTCCGGTAGCTTAGAAAATTCTGCATCTAAATTTTTGAAAATTAGTGGCCACTGGGTGTTTTTATTATTTATAATCGGTTATGGAGTTAGCAGACTTTTAGTGACCGTCTCAACGGGCTGGTGTGGGGACAGACACTGGGGTGCATGGTAAAGCAGGGACAGAGCCCCCAGGCCAAGGCACTGCAACATAGTGGGTGCTGTGGTGACACAGAAGCCTGTGCCTTGGGGACCTGCTCCTTTCTTTGAATTGGGTCTCTGTTTACACGGGTTCAGGAGAACCAGAGCCTCGATCTGGGCCAGGCATGCATCAGGAGTCTCGGATTTCTGGGCCCTCTTTGTCACTTGACGTATTCATAACCATACCCTACTTCAGCGTTCTGACTTGGAAAATAGGAATATCAGCACAGATGTGCATTTCCCTGTAGGGAGCCACAAGCACCGAGTGTAACTGAGCGCTTCTTGACATGTGTAAGTTGCTACACAGATGCCGAGTTTTCCTACTGGAAACAAGGGACACTGTTAGTTGACTTGTCTTTGTTGTTCGGTGGTGGTTGTGCGTGTTTGTGTTCTGGTGGTGGAGGGAGTGTTTTTCGACACCTTGGTACCAAGCCACCAGTTCGGCTGGTCTGGACTCGACGGCCCGTTGTCCCCACGTCCGAAAGCCAGGCTGTGGGTCTCACCCGGCCACCACTTCCAGCTCCCTGGAGAGGCATGAGCTGCCTCACGTTTTGTGTCCGTTCAAACCACATCCTGCCCATTTCCACTTTCCATAAGGCCCCTCGTGACTCCGGTGGTTTTAAGTTGGGGCAGGCCCCTCAGTGAAGAGACAGCAGAGGCCTCTTTCGGAGAAGTGAAAATACTTCATCCAGCGGCTAGCACGTCAGGTCTGGGCACGGAGTTCACCCCCGCCCCCGCCTTCATCGGCGTTCCTGATTTGGAGAGGTAGTTGCCACTCAGCTTTCTCTCTATAACTTGACTCACAGCGCTTTCTAGAGAAAAGCCCCACCCGACCGAGGCAGGAGTGACGGAGGTGCCACCGTGAAAGGGCTGCCTGCTGTCCAGGTCTGGGCCTGAAGCCAGTGGGTGGCAAAAGCATGGACTGCAGTACTGGCAAGGGCCCCCGTGGTCCTCTGGTCCAAGCTGGTCCAACCCGGCCCGCGGGCCACACGCAGCCCCGGACGGCTTTGAAGGCGGCCCAACACAGATTCGTAAACTTTCTTACACCACTAGGAGATTTTTTTGCGACTTTTGTTTTAGCTCGCCAGCTATTGTTAGGGTTAGTGTACCTTACGTGTGACCCAAGACAATCCCTCTTCTTCCAGTGTGGCCCAGGGAAGTCAAAAGGTTGGACACCCCTGTGAGTCCACTGAGGAAACTGAGGCCAAGGAGGGTCAGTGCTCTGACCAAGGAGACAGAGCCTATTAGAAGCAGAACCTGGACCGGTGCCTAGATCTCGGAGTACCTGGATCTCGGGGCTCCTGGCTCAGGCTCATTTGAAGTAGGCCAGTGGTACTTGTATCTGTAATTCACTAGGTTGACCAGATGTCCTGCTTTCAATGGGACAGAAGACAATGGCACTGTCCCATTTCAAATGGTACGCCTGGTCAGCCTACTGACCTCTTGAGTTTAGCCCAGTGAGACGAGGCTGACCACACGTCCCATTTGAAATAGGACCGTGCCATTGTTTTCTGTCCCATTTGAAACGGGACGTCTGGTCAGCCTATTACGGACTAGTGGCATCACCAGAATTGGTGCATTTGTCCTGGTGACCAGATTGGGTCCTGGTGACCGAGGGGCACATGTCACAGCTGGAAGCTGATTGCTGAGGGCATGCGCGGGGCCAGCACCAACATGAAGCCCGTGCTGGGGCACCCGGCAAGCAGCGCCGCCAAGTGAAATCGGCGTTTCGGAATCAGCTGATGCCGGAAGGAGGGAGAACAGGAGGAGCAGCAGCAGTGGAACTCTTATCACAGTGATCTCCATGAGGAAGTCGGGGCGCTTTGGAGTTCGTAAACGGATGGTTTGGAATTGCTTTCATTCCTGAGTCACGATGGCAGACAGTCTTCCCAGGGCTCATAGGAAACCGGGGAGAGTGTCGGAGGGCCCCAGCCCAGAGCAGGGCTGCCAGAGAGCAGGAGGAGGACTGAGGACCGGCCTGCACGGCCAGGGTCCCCAGAGCATGCGACCCACAGCTGCCCCACCCCATATCCACGGGTGCTCTGACCGTAGGAAAGTGTGTTCCAAAGCCATCTCCCCAGAGACTTCTGACCTTGGACAATGTTTACACCGGGCTGAGGGCTCTCCTTATCTTTCAAGGGTACGAGGTGGCCTGTAAACCGTTAACTTATTAACTCTGCTCTGATTCTCTCCGGGAAGCCAAGACCACATGACACCCTGGGCAGCTCCAGATGCACGGCCTGAGCGCAGGCCTCTCCGGGGAGCAGAGGGAGCCCTGAGCCTGGGTGGGGGCGGGCCGCTGCTGCCAGGGGCCCCTCCTGAGCTCATCGCCAGCACCTGGAAGGGGCGGGCCGCAGCCGGGTCCCAGCTCGGAGCCTGAGCTAACGGCGGCTCCATGGTGGGGACGGTTCCCCTTTCGTCAGTTTAACTGACGGCCCAGATAAGAGGCGCTGCGCTGGGTCTCGCAGGTTGCACAACCAACCACTTGGCTAACTGAGAGCGGAGACGAGCCTTTTCCAGCCTCTCTGGTCAAAAACGAATTTCCTTCAGGGCTGCTCCCTCCACCGTCTCCTCCTCATCCTCTATTTTTAGTTTTCAAGTTGGTCTTAATTTGGCATTGGTTTTTTGGGTGGGGGAGGACATGGGAGGGTGATTTTCCTTTCACTTGTTCAGGCCCGGCCTGGTGTCTGGCCCCTGGCCTCCTTTCCTGCCTCCAGACCCCCACCCCCACACCCCTACAGAGCTGTTGTCCTCCGCTGACCAGGGCTGTTGTCCTCCAGCCCGGGCCACAGCTCCCACTTGCGGTTGAGTGTGGGTGGTGACACACAGTGAGTTCGGCGGAGTCACGAGGCCGCATCCCGGCAGCTCGACAGCAGGCCCGCGCCCGGCCCTGAGACTCCGCCCGGGGAAGAGCCATGGGCCTTCGGCGCAGATGCGCCCCACCAGCACCCCTCCCCCGACTCCCTCCTGCGCAATGACTGCTCGCTGACGTCATGCCCATCTCAGCAGGCCGCTCGCTGACGTCAGGCCCATCGCAGCCGGCTGCCCGGCGGGGCATAGTAAGACTGCGCGGGACAGTGAGGACAGAAAACGCGTGCTTTGACCCGGTTGCGAGCTAATTCAGCCATGCAACCTTGGGCGACGTGGGCCCCCGGTGCTTCAGGCTCACGCGCGGAGGAACTGTGTGTCCCACGGGACCATCCACGTCAGCATCTGCTTAAATGTAAAGCAGGACAAGCTGTGATTGCACTGATAGGTCCTCAGGCTTGAGGGAAAAAAAAAAAGAATAGGAGAGGGAAATAAAATATCTGCAAATGAGAGAGAAAGGGCGAGGAAGCAGGAGAGGGAAGACGGGGCAAGGGGAGGGCAGGGAGGGTCCCCCCGTGGCACAGGTGGCACCCCAAGCCCTGGGCTTGCTCCACCTGATGCTGCGGCCCCTGCAGCAAAGTGGCTGGACCCTGAGGCCAGGCCCGCCAGGGCACAGCCCTCCAAGGCCCATTGCCCCTCTGGGTCAGTGCCCAGGGCACTGCTGACGTGGCGCCGGGGACTGCGGGGAGCCGGCTGAGGTGCACGGTGGGCCCTTGGTTCCTTGCTTGTCTGGGCTCAGTGCTGAGGGACCAAGAGCTGGGCTCATGGCTCAGAGGCACGGGGGACCCTGGGGCCTGTGCCTGTGGTCATTTGACCTCTGCTCTCTGACATCCAGGGGGAGGCTAGATGCAGCTCCAAGTCCTGTCAGGACGGACTTTGACGGATCTGCGGCACCTTCAAGGACACTGAAGCTCCAACCAGAACAAAGGCTGTGAGGGACACACAGGGCTTGAAATCAAGCCCCATGGGGTATATGCAGCTGTGAACTAAACATACACCCACACTGCTCCCACTTCTCACCTGGGGCCTCAGGTGAGCCAACCGATGCCCCCGCCAGCCTGGCTCCCTCTCCCAGCTCGGCCGCGGCCTGTCTCCGCGGGTCTGATTCCAGTGTCACGCTCGGACTGGGGCCCAGGGGTGGCTCGCCCCGTTCTGGGCACAGAGCACGCAGCCTACCGCAAGCTCATGTCTTACCATTGCCAAGTTTAAACAGATGTGGTGGGGGGTGGCGGGGCCCGCCGATGACCTCCCTGGCTCTGCTAGGCATAGCTAATCCCCACGCCCCGTAATCAGTCATGCCCACCCCGCGCACCCCTCCCCACTCCTGCACGACCACCAGTTGCTCACCCATAATTCGAAATTGTCGTTCGTGACAAAGACAGTAGCATCTGCAGTTTATCTGCTGTGCGTGATTCTGAGAGTGAAGAGGAGGGGCAATCGGTCAAGGGAGACGGCGTGGACGACGACAGAGTTCTCTGGTGACCTGTGAAAAGGTTCCCAAAACGTACCCTCCCCCCTGGGGCAGCGAGAACGCTCCTCCGTGGTGCTGAGCTTCCGTGATGATCGCAGAGCCTCTGTCCGCTCCGTAGTGGTCTGGCTCCCCTGCGGCAGGCCGAGCAGATGTCCCGTTTGAAATGGGACAGAAAACAACGGTCCTGTCCCGTTTCAAATGGTCCATATGGTCAGCCTAGTGCCACCTGGAATTTAGCCCGGGGGACGAGGCCGGCCGCACGCACCGTTTGAAACGGGGCAAAGCCGCTGTTCTCTGTCCCATTGCAAACGGGACGTCGGCTCAGCCTGCTCTGCGGGTGTCACGCCTCCTGCCCGCTCCTCCACGCCTCATGTCGCCCCTGAGCTGTGCTGGGTTCTGCCTGGAGCTTTCTCACCTGTGCCGACCGGGGAAGCCACGGCCTCTTGTCACCGCACTGTGGGCAAGCAGGTGACCATCTGTGGTGTGAAAAGATCCTTCTGGAGTGTGGCTGGCGGAGGCAGAGTCCCCTCATTTTAAATGAGCTCCGCCGTAATGAGGAGGTGCTGACAGAGAAAGCCAGCCCCCCGTCTTTCATCTGGCATTCCAGCTCACGCCGTGCAAAGCTGTCCGCCCTTAGAGCCAGGCTGCAAGGGGGACGGTGGTACAGATTGGAGTGGGGACTTGGTGGGACTCGCTGCGTGCACACCCGCGCCTGCGTGTGTGTGTGTGTGTGACCACTCAAGGAGGACGGGAGCGGTCGGACATGGCTGGAAGGGCCGGAGGAAATGATTTCAGAAGCCCCCCGGTTAGTGGTCAAGCGGCGGTAGCAGAACAGAGAGAGGGATGCGGGTCTGGGGAGCAGGGGTGGAGGGCTGAGAGCACAAAACAGGCCAGAGAGCCTCCGCCTTGCCCAGAGCCTCCAGGACGCGGCTGACCAGACGTACCGCCTTAAACGGGACAGGAAGCAATGGCGCCGTCTCGTTTCCAACGGGACGTCTGGTCAGCCTGGTCTCACTGGGCTAAACTCAAGGCTGACCAGACGTCCCGTTGGAAACGGGGCAACACCTCTGTTTTCTGTCCCCTTTCAAACAGGCGGTCTGGTCAGCCTACTGAGGACGCCCGCCGTATTAGAAAAGGCCTGGTTCTTTACAATACAAGTTGGCAAAAAGACCCGATTGAGGGACAAGGGTCAGAAGGATCGGGAACTTCTCTGCGTGGGGACAAGCCCAGCCCCCGTCAGCAGAGACAGCCGCAGTTAGGACACGTGAAGGACAGAGTCTCCCCACCTCCCCGAGGGCAGGGCTCGTGGCTGCGAGGTCCAGGGGACCCTGAAATGACGATCCTCTTCCACTGGGTCCCGCCCCGTCACCTGGGAAGCGTTTTCTCAACGACACAGCGCAGTAAAGAAGACCTCGCCCGAGGTCACGCCGGGCGAAGCCAAGGGGAGTGCCCACAGACGGGGGTTTCGCACCGGGGGCCGGCGGGGTAAGAAATGACTGCGGGCAGGGACATCAGTCAGTGCCCTCAAAGGCGCCGACACCAGGGGCTGAGTTTCGGGAGCACCGGGTCCAACAACGGGAGGGTTTTCCTCACAGCCCGTGCCATGCCAGTGTCACCGCACAAGGGCAGTGGGCGCTCTCTCAGACTTCCTTGCAACGCGAATCCCGTTTCTGCAGAGCGCCTCCCGGAGCTGGTGTTCCACAGAAACCCCTTCGGGAAGCCCTGTGGTGGCCGGGCGTGGGAAACGTGGGAAATGTGCTGACGTGGACACTTGGGTGCAGAGCTGAGGCTCTTGTTTCGCTGACCTCTGAAGTTTTCTGGTGTGTTTTGTTTTCGTAATCGTGCTTTGTCCCCTCCTAGAAGCTGAGATCTCTTCGGAAGGCTGGGGGCAGAGCGTTGGCCCTCCTTGATGGGCCTGGAGGCGGACTGGGGTTGGGGGCTCGCTTGAGGACTTCCTGAGGACAGGTGTGAGCTTACCCGGCGTGTCTGTCCTGCGCCAAACCTGGGAAGCCTTGTCCCCAGCCCGCCACCACACCTGTGCGCAGGTAGAGCCAGGGGAAACAACACACCCTGTCTGCACGACAGTCTACCTCGGGGAAGACAGCCAACAGGGGCTTTACAACAGCCTGAAGGTCACAGCCAGACCATAGTAAAAATAATAATATGACTTATTTGCTACAGGAGAGATTCAGAATAAGGATCTTGGACTCCGTCCAGCGGGTGTGAGTTACACAGGAACCAAGGGCTCCCTGGCGAGGCAGCCCCGCGCCCCGAGGGACTGTGGAATGGTGGGACTGGGGTGTATTTAGGGAGAGGGACACGTCTGTCTATCGGCATAGCCACTGTTTACACAGTGCGCCGTGGCATGTCCCCACTGGGGATGGAAAGATTGGCTCTGGGGACAATTCAGTTGGTTGGTTGGGAATCTAGATACCAGACCATCTAACCCCAGTCCAGCCACAGATGGGCCGGCTGACCCCAGGGCAAATCACTTTGTGTGGTTTCCTCGTTTGGAAAGAAAAAAAAAATAAGAGAGATAAAATCTGATCTACCTTTCAGAGGTTGGGGTGGTTTCTGTTTTGCTTTTTGTGAAGAGCAACTAATAAAAATGATACCAAACCCCTCCGAAAATAAATACAGGCTCTATGCGTTTCTAGCAATAATAGCACGGTACTCTCCTTGGGACCACGGCTCAATTTACCACGATAAAAATCACCAGTAAATTTCTAAAAAGTTACTCCTTTGTGCACATGACTTCTCCGTAGAAAATGGTTTTCTGTTAGGAGAAAGTTAACGGACACTCCGAGTCATTCTTTTGGGGGTTTATGTATTTCTTTTCCGCAGGTGAATAGAACTCTCTCTCTCTCTCCAGGTTTCCATTTTGGTCATATTTCAGAAATGGGCTGAACTTCAGCTTCTGAACTCTCACTTACTGAGAGCAAATTTAGAAAAAAAAACCATCATGAGATTAGCAGATAAGTAAACAAACATTTTAATTGAGGCTCAGGCTGTCCAAGTGCCGTGGGCAGTATGGGGTTACGTGTTACCGTATTCTTTGTTGCTCTGCATGAAACTAACACCCAGGAGGTTATATTAAACATAATCACCCCCTCCACACGGCCTTCAAAGGAGTTTTTACTGTGGCAATTTAAAGAAAGGTGAGCAATTGTGCAAAACACAATGGTGCCAATGAGTGTTTTTGTTGCTTTTGTGTCTTTCAGAAAGAAAATTAGCTCTTAGGGAGGGTAGAAAAGTAGCCAGTTCAGATCCTCCCCCACCAAAGCGAGAGGAAATCCCCGATGGACCTCGGCGATCACTGAGCACCGTGCAACTGAGTCCAGCGTGGACGGAGGTTTTAATGCAGATTTTATGTTGTGAGAACCTGGACGCTGGCCCTCGGGAGTGCTTCTAAGTTGAGACTTCATTCGATCTCTCTCTCCCTCTCTTTTGAGGGTATTTAATACATATTTCATAGACTCCTATCTTAAAAGCTTTCTGATGGATTGGCAGCAGGGAGCCGGCTCTCTTATCTAACTGGCCTGAGCTCCCGGTTTCTCTCCAAAACCCCAGAACGACCAGGGAGGCCGGAGGGGCCGTGAGGAGGTGGCTCCATTCTGTCATTGCCAGCGCTGCCATGTGCATTGGGCTGTGACTGAGCAGTGCTTGCCCTGGTCCTCTGTCCTCTCTCCTCGCGTCTCACGGCCTTGCGGGCCACCAGGCCCTGCAGCGGTCCCTTGCTCACCCACAGGAGGTGCCCGAGAGCATGCTCTCTCCGTGGTAGGCCAATTGGAGACTCGGGTCACCGAGTCCTAGACCATCGGCCTCCAGCTCTGTAACTTCCCTGATCAGACCCTTTAGAGCTGCCCTGTCCAATACATGTGGCTATTTACGTTTGCATTAAATCAAGTTAATCAGAACTTACAAGGCAGTTCCTTGGTCACACTAGTCACAACGCTCAATGTAGCTACAGTGTCGAACAGCGAAGACACAGAACACTTCTGTCAGTCCCCTTGGACTGTGCTGCCTCAGTCTACCCAGCCTAACCCTTCATTTTTACTGAATTTTAAGAATCCAAGGCCCCATAAAGGCAAATGACTTATCCAAGGATATCCAGAATTTATGAGAATATATTTCTTGGCCATTTTGGAATCCTGGGGGAATGTCCTTTAATTTTTAGTCTTGATTTTCGAAGGGAAATTTCTGTATCAAATACGTATTTGATTATCCCAAGTAGAATCATCTAATACAACGCTGGTCTGGAGCAAGAAAAACACTGTTCTTTGTTGGAGATGCTCGGCACTGTATAATCAGCTATGTCTACATGTTTTCCTCTGGTTCTGTGACCTGTGAATTTCACAAGAGAAAGGAAGTCTGGATTAAGTTTTGGAGACCAAGAAGCTTTGCGGCGTGTACCCCCTGTCCCGGACTGTGTTAGGCTGCGAAAGACGCCGGGAACCCTGGGGTCACTTCGTGAGAAGGCAGGCAGGTCAGCTGCAACGTGGAGTCACGGGGTTCATCATTTCCCATCCGGAGTCAGTCAACATCATTGGTCAGACTCGGGGAGAGGACAACAGTGCAGGCTGACCACCACGTGTCTGTCCCGAAGAGTCCCCGCAGGCACTTAGCCTCACATAGGGCCAAGACAGACAGTCACTGTCTCCCTCCCGCAACCGTGTGGAGGACCTATCAGTGCCTCGTGCACGATCTCGCCGGGGCCAGCGTTCACGTGTGTGGGAGCCTGAAGCCTTGCTCAGTCCGGAAATCAAATACGCTGAGCCACAGAGCATTAGCCATGGGGCAGTCAGGACTGGGGACTCTGGAGAAAGGTCCACCCAGAAATGTCCTCCAAGAGCCACCAAGGCTTCCTTGTATACAATTTGTCCCTAGGGAGATCAAAGAGAATTCTGGGCTATTGTTTTCAGTTATTAATGAAGTGAGATTAATTTGCAATTATTCCAACAGTTAAGTGAAGCATGGTATAGGGAGAAGATAAAAGAAAGAATCTGGGCTCCCTGTGGCCTTCATTAGTGTCCTCCTTATAATGAATACCTCTCCTTCTGTTCTCCCAAGTCCCTGCCCACTCACACACACTAAGGAAATCCAAAAGCAAGCAATGGAGCATCTCTTCTTGGCACAGTGGGTTGTGTTTCTCTGACTCTGACTTGTTGAAGAAGACACCACGAAAGGTCAGTGTGGATGTGATTTTATTGAACAGACGCCAAGGATGGTGCATTGGAGGAAGTTCTGGCCAGTGTTTCAGGAATTACATGATAAGAAGGTGCATTCCAGAATAGCAAACCAGCTTGTAAGGACCCAGATGACAAAAGACCAAGTTGAGGAAGACCAGATGAAGCACAGAGCACACCCATCAGCTACCACAGATTGGAGCAAGGGGGACCAGAGCCAAGAAGGTCAGAGAATTAGCAAACCCACCAGCAGTCTTATGTTCCCTTTTGTAACTCTGCTCTGTGTGGCTGCACAGGGGCCTGCTGAGTTTTCCCGAAGTCAAGAGGGAGGGCTGAGGTGGAGCCAAAGGTGAGGCCAAGTGGCAGTGCCACGAGTACCTTCCTCCTCTTCAGGTGAGCCCTTCTCCCAGCTGGACTCAGCTTGGCCGTGCTGTCCCCAGGATGGGTCCTCCCTTCAGGTGCTGCTCTAGTCATGTTTCCTGGAAATAATTATTGGTTAAACTAGGCATTTTCCCCAATGCTTGACCTATTATAAGGAGGAAATGGAGAAAGGAAAAGCTATAGGAAAGGCAGTTTCCCTGTATGCTTTGAAGACAGAGCTAGAAAAGAGTTTTAAGGTCCAGAGCAGGAGTGGGGTAGTGCATGGAATATGGCAGAGGAAGCAAGATGACATGAAACTAAGGTCTGGAGATGGGAGAACACCCTAGGTGGTCTGGGTGGGTCCAATGTCATCATCAGGTTCTTATGAGAGGGATACAGGAGTGACGGTGACAATGAGAGAGGGGAGGGATGTGATGACAGAAGCAAAGGTTGGAGTGATGCCAGGAAAGAGGACACATGAGCCAAGGAACACGCATGACCTCTAGAAGCTGACACTTTGATTTTAGCCCAGTGGGACCTAGAAAATGCAATAATAATGGTACCTACCTCCTAGGGCTGCTGTGACAGGTTAAATAAGACAAGGCATCTAAAGCACTTAACAGGATGTCAGCCAAGTAAATGACAGATACTTTTATCATTAAAAATTATGTTATCAGAACCAGGGTTGGGTCCCAAGGCTGACTTAAAGCCTACCCCCTCTAGCTTAACTCCAACCAGGGGTGGTGGGAAGACGATGCAGTCCTTCCAAAGAAACAACGGGAAAGCATTTTAGAATGACTGGAACCCAAGAAGCTGTTCTGAGTCCTTTATCTCAGAAAACTTTGGGGACTCAAAGTCCCCCTTGGGACAACCTGTTGCGTCATCAGACCTATGGACAGGTGATGGAAGTCTTACATTCCAGGTTCTCATGGCCATGTCCCCAGTGACGTTTGCAGGATTACAGGTGCACTTGGGGCACTCTCTCAGATAGGGTGGTGGGAGAGACTGAAAAGTGTCACGAAGCCATGTGACTGTGAAGTGGGTGAGAAGGCCTCAGAGGATGTCATTAACAAATGGCTGGGCGGCTGCCAGCATGCTTCATAATTCTGGTGACTTCATTTGATAACCTTCTGATCACTCATGTTGATCCCTGCTGGGTTCCTGCTATTCTCACGGGTCATGTTTTGCACCTGACAGACCGAATATACAAATGGCCAAGGGCTAGTCCATATGTGAAAATTAAACTCTGATCTGCGATCCACAGCAACCAGTCCAGGAAACCAATGCGTCACCTGCAGCGACCAGCCCAGGAAGCCAGCCTGCTCTCTGTAATCCAGACTGTAGGACGTCAGACCTCTATCTCTAGTAACAATCCAGGAAGCCCAACAATAACCTCTGAAATGATCAGCCTTGGATGGCCGGGGTTTGGTTAAAATCTGACACCTTCCCTGATTTTTGTCCCCAACTTTGGACCAACCAAAGAGAGCCATATATGCTCCCCAGCCTATTACGTAGGATGCTAGCTGGCCTGCCTATGGCTTCCCCAGTCCAACAGCCCCCAGTGGGAGCACCCTGAAGCTTCACTTTCTCCACCACACAGCCTTGGCTCTCTTCTGCCCGCCTTTGAGTCATCACTGCGAGTGATGTCATGGTGGTAGACTCCTTTGCTATAGACGGCAAACTCTGAATAGATGGCCTCTGCTTGTTCATTTGCTGGGTCTTTATTTATTTCCACACACCACACAATGGCAAGTGTGGATTTTGGAATGAGAATATGCTCTGCCCCTGGACATGGACATGGACAAATTTGGTCACGTGTTTGGATCTGAGTGACAACAACTGTGGCCTCGTGAAGCCCAAGACCCCTCATGGTGTCTGTCTTTGTGGAGTGTTCATGGCTTCCCCAGAAGTGGGACATGAGTGTGATGAAATAGTGACTAAATTCTGTTTGAGCTTGAATTAGTTGTGATACCACTGGGTGGAACATAATATAGAAAGTAATTAGCGAAGGCAAATGGGAAAAGCCCAAAATTGGCATTTTGTTTTTAAGTAACGCTTGGGAGAGAACAATTTAGGAATGAAGACAACATATCTCCCTAGTCCCCTGAACACACATCTCATTTAAAAAAAAACAAAACAAAACAATGAGAAGGTAAGTTTTAAGTGGTGTCCCAGGGAAAGTTAGAAGCTGGCGTTGCTAATCGAGAAGGCATCATGGCCGGGAAATGGCCAGGTGGTTATGGGGCAGCAATATCGCAGGAACTCCCTGCAGGCATATCAAATTGTCAGTCTTTAAAAATAAGGTCCACGTGCAATGTTCTCTGCAGTGTCATTGTCAAGAGCCTTACTAAGTTTATAGCTAAGCATTATCACAGTGATGTCTCATGATGTGTACCTGGCTCCAAGGACCACAGTTGATTACGATCCTGGGCGTCATTTATCATTCTCTCTCGCTTTCTCTGTCTCAGTACATAAAAATGAAAAGTCAAGGTTTGGTAATGAATAAAGCAATTGTTGACATTGTGGGTAATTGTGGGAATTTGCTTCCTTGATCCAGTTTCCCAAGTTAAAATCCCTACTCCATGTTGGTAAACATTGTGGCTTATTATTTTCTGTGGCTGCACAGCTTTTAATGGTTTGGAATAATAAATGATGTGATTTTCCATTTTATGTGGCACCACAACCCCTTGACATTCACCATTGTGATGTCCTTCACACCACTCTCCCAGGGGGCTGGGGGGACCTGGCAGCACGAGGGGGACATCCCATTTAACTGGTGAGAAACCTAAGATCCACAGAGGTAGAATGCTTTACCCAAAGTGACACTTCTAGCAAGCTGGGATTCAAATGTAGATCTTCTGAGAGCAAGTGTTGGATCCCCACTCACAGGGTTTGCAATACTTTTCATTCTACACAATGCAATCTAGTTCCTTCCCCCCTTTCAACGGATAAGCGGCGTTTCAGAAGTGAGGCGCTCGTTTGGGTCAGCCTGGAGAAAGAGCTGAGGGAGTTGAAGAGAAGATGCTTTCCAACCTTAGCAACTTCATTAGTGTGGGAAGAGGAGGGGATGCAGGCAGGCAGAGGAAGGCATTTATCTTACAAATTGTGCGTGTGTGAACTATAAAATATCGAGATGGAGTCTAGAACTGAGCTGTCCCTCATGGTAGCCGCCAGCCACATGTGGCTATTGGTCACTTGAAATATGGCTGGTTCGAACTGAGATATGCTCCAAATTTCAATTCCACACCGATTTCAAAGACTGTATATATATATGCATACCCATACATGCGAACACACACAATCTTAATAGTCTTTATATTGGTTATATGTTGACATGATATACTGGGGTAAATAAAATAAAGTTAATTTCATGTATTATTTTAAATTTTGGATGCGACTCCTAGGAAGTGAAAAATCACACGTGTGGCTCCACATTTGGGGCTCCTCCTTTATTTCCGTGGATGGTGCTGGTCCAGAGGTTTCCACTTTGGAGAAGACAGTCACTGGGGCGGTGAGGGTTAAGTGAGGCCAGGCGTCCAGGGGTGTCTCAATAGGACAGTGGCTCTTGCAGCAGAAGTCCGAAGAACGCTGGTCCACCCTGCCCTTGGGAATGGGGCCCTTATTATGCAAGACATTAAAGAAGCAGCAAGAGTTCCATGTGGCAATTTCAATGGAAATATTTTTGCTTCTAAAACCTAGTTTCTTTCCTAAACTCCCCGCAAGGCAAAATGGATTATTGCTTCCTGGAAATCGAAGCAGGGGACTTGAAAGTGTTTCATATTAAAAACAGAAAAAGCCCAAGGAGGAGGAAAATAATTATGTTTCTAAAAGCTTTTAGAACAAATGCTTGCTTGTGAGAAATCCTTTTCCTATAAATATTTTATCCCTCCTTTTCTTTCTTCTGTCCCCCAGCTGAGGAGTTCCACATGGACACAGGAGATGACGTGCCCCTTGGGAGCGGAGATCAAAGCCCCCTGGTCGACTTGCTGCTGATTTTACTCCCGGCCTTTGCCGCGTCTGCTCCCACCCGCCTGCAGTGCTGTGAGATGAAGTGGGCTCAAAACTTTGGAAAAACAGACAGCGCCGAGAAAAATCCATAACGGCAACGCATCTGAGCCAGCTGTTTCAAACAAAAAGGTCCCAGGCTCGGCTAGAGAGAGAAATGCTGACGGCTTCTCTATGGGAACCTGCCCCTAAGCCACCTACTCCGAGAGATGTTTAGCAATGTAAACAGCAAATTACTCCTGACTGATACTAAGAACAGGGCAGACAACAAGGGGCCCATTCAGTGGGACTTGAAAATATTTAAAATATGGAAAACGGGGAAGCCACCTCAATGAGAGTTCCCGAGGCTAACGACTGGGGCTTGACCACTCCTAACACCTAGAGCCCTCAAGTGTTTGCTGGGTCCACTCATCAAGCAGTTCAAAGAGCTTTGAGAACGATGTGCCCAAGGTGCTTAGCTTGGGGAAGGCGGGAAACGATGATAGCACTGATAGGAAAGGGGAAGCTAGGGGAAGACTTAGTCTTGAGAGTAGATTTGGTGGGTGTGTTGAGATGACAGTATCCAGTTGTTTGTGGACAGCGGGCAGTGACCAGAGAGAACTCAAGGTTATTTTGGATGCTCAGCAGCACGGAGTCAGGTCTTAGCTAAGGAACCATGATGGTAGTTGGTGTCATTCTTTTACGAGGGTATCGATACAAAGGGTGCGTCCAAATGGAGGAACTAGGATGCTACAGGGCCGAGAATTGTGGCTAGAACATTTGCACTTGGAGGAGCAAAGCCTGCAGGGATCTATTTTGCTCTCTGCGTCCAGGGGCCTGACCCGCAGCAGGGTGGACTTGTTCTGTGCCAGTGCTGGGACAGTTCGCCATGAGCTTCTCATGTTTCTGTTCGTGTTGCAAGCAAAGACATTAACTGCTCTTTGTTCCAGACTGTCTTTCCATGGTGTGTAGCCAACAACCTTGGGAGGCAGAGAGGAAATCTCCCTCCAGAGCAAAGCACAGGTTTGTTCATCCCCTTGAAAAGCGGCCATGGTGTCTTCTTCCTCAGCAAAGGGCAGACATGCTTGCCGCTGATTATAGAGAGCCTGGACTCTTAAACTCAGAGCTCCCCACCTGGATCACAGTCCGCTATGTGTACAGTTATCTGCTGATCCTCTTTGTGTTGTCCCGTGGGAGAGGGGACTAGGGGACCTGGCTCAAAAAATGCATGCTCTGGCAGCTGCAACTGCTATGAGTCCTTTGCCTCTGACCTGGGAACCGGCATCCATAAAATTGAGGCAGGCCGACTTGTTAGAGGGCTGGTGGGGAGAAACCTCAGGGTTCTCAGGGTTCTCAGGGTTGGTGACAGTCACCGGCAGAGACGCTTATTCTGGGTCCATGGAGGAACTCTAGGAGACCCTGGAACGAGACTGCAGTTAAAGCCACGTCACAGAGTGTTCTCTAGTGGGCGACAGAAGAGGGAAGAAAAGAACAGGGCCTCATGGCTCTGGGAAAAGCCTTTCGTTACGGATGTGGGTTCAGATATTTCATCAGCAAATATTAAGGATGACACAGGCACGTGTGGTGCAGGACACGAAGACAGATACACAAGTGACAAGTGGGATAAGGGGGGCAATGAGCTCCAGATTCGTTTTCAATGCAAACTCCATCCCACCCCCCGAAAAAAAAGAGGAATTTTTAACAAATTTGCAACAAAAAGAATACATTTAAAATTGACTAGCCTGTCATACTTTTCTACCACAAAAGTAAGTCTACGCATTTAAGTGACTTTTTGTGACCCTATGACTTTATTCATTTGCTCTTTTGGTCCTGGAATGAATCATTATTACAATGATTATTATCCAATTCCTTGCTTCCTTGGTGCTGACAAAAAGTTTCATTTTAAAAGCCCTGCTAGGTCCTGGAGGAGAGAGTGTGTCTTCTGCCACCTGCTCCCACCCCCCACCCCCCGACCTTGGAGCTTCCAATAAAGCCCAGAGGCACGCTGAGAGGGCAGGGGTCTTCCAACAAGTTGCTGGTGTGCCACTAAAGGATTGAAGGACATGCACCACCTTTGCACACATCTAAGTTGACTTTTAAGTTTTAAAATTTACATGGAATTAGTTGCGAAGGATTTAATTTCCAATGCATTGTTAATAGTATGAGAAAACATTGTCCAAACCTGCCTTTACTTTTTATGATGTAATTTATGGCTCCTTCCATGAGGTAATTATGATTCCTGATAAAATGCTTGAGTAATTTCCGGATAGACTTTAATGGGATTAAGAAATCCTGAGAAGTTAGGGTTCCCCCACTCAGGCGTCTTTGGCGGTTCTTTGGTTGGGGAGCCACTTCTCTTTTCTTTAGATGTCTGTTTCAGGGGAGTGTCCCTGAATTGAGGCCAGTTTGAAGTAGAATTTTTACATATCCGAATGTCAAGTTTGTCTGAGAAGGTATCTGAACAATTACCACTGTAAAGTAAGTTTGTGACATTATTTTTAATGACAGACAATGGAAACGAAATACCATGGTGATTTGATACTCAGCATCTGCGTGAAAACACAGGAAGAAATTCCTTTATGACACCCGGAAAGTTTACACTGCTCCTTTTCTCCCCTCAAATTCATGTTTGTACCTTCCATTTTATCCTGCTAAGATGAAATGAATTAACCCCTCAGAATTTTCCCCAACAAAAATGAGTCTGTGAATTTTTGTGACCCTAAAGCTTTACTTTTTTGTTCCTGGGTTGAGCCATTACTACAATTTTTATTATAACCCAACTGAGCAACATGTACGAATACACTACGTATTTTGATAATTATTAAATATAAACTTTTAATTTTATTGGACATACATCTCAATGCTATGAATGGGGCTGGTTTATTCTGCCTCCCCAGGAAGGGGAGAGGAAGACGCCGTTAGAGTAGTATTACTCAGCGCTGCACTTCTGAGTTACATTCTGAAATCACATTTAAAAAAACATGCACCCGCGGGGTCGTCTTAGGCAGGGACTCCTTCAGCTTCATTGAAAGCTAGGAATTGAAAAACCAGTTTGCAAAAGGATGAGTTCCTCCTCCCAAGGAAGGACTCAAATCAGACCTTTTGGTAAGGAAGGGTTTTAATACCCCAGGACAAGGCCCAGGAATATGCAAGTAAATTGGCGCTCTGAAAAAAAATGAAGGAGAGGGGGACAGGAAGCTCTGCTTTGTAGGCTTTCCTCATTTCCTTGGTATAAATACTTTCATAACCACAGAACCAGTCTACATGGGCCTCCTACTGTTTCTAACGAGATGCTAACTTGTTTTTCAGATAACAGAACAAGGCTGCAAATCATAGACAGTCGGACATATGCACCAGAGAAAGAATCCCCCTCTAGAATAACCTTCCAATGTCACGGGCTCAAATTCCACCCCAGGCCTACACACTAACCCCCTGATTCCCTAGCGCCTGCGCACTAGGCGGTCCTGTTCCTAGCGCCTGCGCACTAGGCTCTTGTTGAGAACGTTGGTTCCCTTAAACAAGCCTTGGAAAAGCCGTGCCCCTGGGGTGCACGCGCAGCCCTTTGAGCATCACTGATGGAAAGAAGCATGGGCTTGGAGTTCCTCACGCCGCGGCTCCAATCCTGCCTCCTGTAACTTATGTTTGAGGGCTTGAGCATATTGTGGAACTTCCATGAGTTTTCTCTTCCAAATGGGAGAAGCCAACACCTCGCTTCCAAAGTGGGGAGAACTGGCGGGGGTACGTGTACAGCGCCGGCACCCCGCAGACGCTCAACAGCTGATGCTGCTGTCGGAGTGCTTTCCAGTTGCAGGGAAGCGATGCAGAGAGTGGGTGCTTGGTGCGCGGTGCGGCGGGGAAACGCAGCAGTCTGGCTCCCTAGGGTTTGCCTGTTTGTTTTCGTTTGTGGTTTTGCTCCAAAGTAAGGGACTGCTTTGCTTATCTTAAAATGCTCACTTCAAAACAGACCGTTCAGCTTGTTTCTTTCCTTTGTATACAGTCTTTCACCCCATGAACCGCAGGTAGAGGTGGGATCCCCAGTGTGTGGGGGAAAATAAAACCAGTGGCCACAATGGCTCTCACGGGGAGGCTGGCTGGTGAGGAACCAGGAAGCGGAAAGGCCCCCTCCTAGGGTGGTTTCACCGTAAGGCAGTCCCGTGGCTTGGTCCCGCAGGACTTCATTAGAGTGAGGTTTCTGGTGGCTCTCCTGGCTTGTTAAGAAGGTTTTACAAGTCTTGTTTAATGACGATGAATGGCAGAGCAAAGTCACGTCACCACATTAGAAACAATTCCAGGGCACAACCAATATCTCACACTATACTTTATATTTTTTCACAATATTAACTGGACAGACAAGGAAAATTTAATGGCAATGTGGTTTTTTCTGATAACAAAAAAAGTGCCCTTATATTTCATGCTGGCCAACTAGAGACTTACTTTATCTTAACTATCTAAAATATGCTTGCCATGTATTGTGTGTGTGTGTGTGTGTGTGTGTGTGTGTAAGTGTTGTAGGATATCAGCCACCCCTAAAAAGTTATCAGTCTTGAACATAGCCATGGGAGGTAAAAATGTGAAATCTTGATAACAAAAGCTTTCAATATGGAAACACTTTTTATACATTTACTTTATTTAAAACAAAAATAATCCCAGTAACTCAAAACAAAAGCAAAACTTGGTTGAAAACTGAAGAAAACAGTATAATAAACACAACCACCGATGCTTTCCCAAAAGAAATTTGATCGGCTATCCCTTTTTCAAATGCTACCCCGGAGGGAAAAACTTAATAAAATGAGCTAGCTTGGAAAGTTCACTACAAATTCCCCCAAAGGTTTAGGTCTATGGCATTACTGAGTATCTACACCACAGTCATGTTTAGTAACGATCCCAGGATCTTTTGATGAAGTCTTTCCATCTTGCACAAGTGCTTTTGTCTGCTGGACTTACCCTGGTACACAAAACGAACTTGTCATCAATAGGATATTGGCTTTAAGTTATTTTTCTGGGGTAGTCATGATTAATTGGTGCTGCAATACCATTCATACTCCATCTGGGTTTCTTCGTGCCCAGTGGGATGAATATTTCATAGTTATCCAAGGCCTGTCCTATGAACACAGACATGGAACAGAATGATTCTTTGGATAAGAGTCAGGAACCTGTACTATCAATTACCCAATTCAGTTTCACGTGGTTTTTTTCCTTTTCTTTCTGTATTGTGCATATTAAATACTTAGAAACATACTTCCCTACCAACCAGAAGGTTTTTGTGACCTATTCTGCTGGTTAAAACTGCATATTTATGGTTGAAATAGCCACTAGACATATCCAGGCTTGAAATAGATACCATTGCTGGCAAATATTTAAAATAGGGTTTGGCCCATCTGCAGTGACCTACAGAGCTGGATTTTGAGGGGTTTTGATGCGCTAGGATCTCAATATATCACGGAACTTAAAAATGGTTCTCGTTTATCACCTAAGATCCTTCACAGAGGCATGACATTGACGCTAGTAAAGGTCACACTTGTTTCCATTTTATACCCTACCGTCCTGGTGGTTCTGAAACCTCCACGCCCTCATCCAGTCTTGGGAATGTTTTGCTCATTTGAAAATTCTTCCCTCCCATCCCCAAAACAAATGTCCTTTGTCCCATAATAATTAAAGAAAAAAAGAAAATCCCTGAAAGATCCAAACTGAACAATAGAGATCTGATTGGAACCTTCATAAGCCTGACAATGTAGAATTATATTTCTTAAAAAGTGTGTAACCACATTTGTCTGGGCAGCAAAAGACACCACAGAATAAGATCAGAATAGAATTTCAACTGACTCCCTAATTTCCTTAGAATGGCTTCTATTTCAAGCCCTTCCTGTTTCTTTCTGATAGAGTAGGTGTACATTACTAACCAGAAAGTGATAAGAAAGTGTAAGGACAGCCACTACCTTAAAACTCCAGTTGAAATTAAGAGTTCAAGTTCACATGGGTAAATCAGTCATTTTAGCATAAGTTTAATTACAATATAGATTATTTGCAAGTCGGTTCAATCTGTAGCTCCTTAACGTGAAAGCCAGACACGTGTTGGGACAGCCCTACCTATTTGTGTTTAATCCTGATTATTTTAACTCCTTTTGACTTATAATCACTTCCTAATTGCCCACCCTGGGCCCGGATGGGTCTTTAGAAGGTAAGCAATAAACATTTGCTAATGAAATAAAAGTGACATCTAAGTGGAAGACCGTAACTAAATATGGAGAAGTAAATAGGCTCGGGCAGAGGGTGTTTGTTTGTTTGTTTGTTTGATCGACAAAAAGGTGCTTCCTTCCTTCGAAATGTGACTTTAATCCAAACCTTAAACGTGTGAGAATTTTCAGCCACTGTGAAACCTGAGGGGAACCGTGTGCTACAGGACCCGTCAGCTGTTTGGCTCTTTCTTTCTGAGTGCCAAGGGCTTGGAAGGCCTGAGGCTCCTGGGTGGTTTTCTCCTGTGGCTCTTTCATAGAGCCCGTGATCCCAACTGGGAAAGTGTGTGCGTTGGGTTTAACCCTGACCTTGGCCAACACACGCTCCACGCATTCCGGTGTGAATCCCTTCTCAACACAAAGTAAGTAGGAATGGTTCTGTCGTCACCTGATCACAAAATAATGGAGACAATGAAAAAAGGAGGAGAAAAAAAATGACTAGTCGAGGCTTTTATATACATTCATTGCTTCTAACATATTTTTAACAACAAGGAAAATGCAACATAACTACTCTTAGAGTGAGTGCAGCCACAATACTGTACAGTTCTGGGGTGGGACGGCTGGGCACATCGACCTTTAAAATCAGATAACGAAACCCCACAGCAAAAGGAAACCAGCCAGAAGTTAGCCCCCACGAATTGTCCTTTTTCTTTTTCTTCTTTTAATATATATATACATTTTTAGAATATTCTGCAAATCCCAGTTTAAACAATAACAACAAAAACAACAAAAAAACAAACAGGCTTTATATTAAAAATGTCCATGTTCTTCATTGTTACTTCTAAAGCAGCTTGGAGGATCTCGCTACTTGGAGTGTACTGCAAACTGACTCCACTCGAATGATCTTGGCAGGATAGCAGCACAGGATTTGATATTCCATATTCTTCACTTTTGACAATGTAAACCTTTCATAAAATAATATTTCTCTTAAAAATTAGAATCATTCAAAGGTCTGATCGTCCTGTTCCCTGAGGCCTGCCAGGGAGGTCTGGCTTCATACCACGGGGTTTCCTGCCTTCTTGGGGTGGGGCGTACATGCCACTGCGTTTCAGGAAGAACCTGATGGAGAGCCACGGGCAAGGGCCTTGCAGAAGGAGGGCAGGAGGGCTCTAGATGAGTCTATGTGGAAATAGGCCATGTAAAGCAACTCTCTAACGGTCAAACCATCATAGCCCTTGGTCACTTCCCATCTGGATTTTCAAAGTGAATGAACCTCATGGATTTAACTAAACATGCATGCAGTCCTAAATGATGTGAGCTGAATTCTGATTTGCCCAGGGACAAATAAGCCCCCAAGGATCAAGTCGCGGGGAACGACAGATACATTCCTCACAATAAACGACTGCTGACAAGGAAGTGAGGTAACTTGGTGGAAACCAAGCGCTGCCATGGCCAGCGTGTCCAGGCTGTCTAGGTGGCTGAGACCCAGGGCATGTCTCATCTTCTGAGAGATGCTTTTAAAGGATTAAGAGCCAATAATCTCAAATGAAAAAAATGATCATTTTTGCTAATGAATAGTGTAGAGGCCATAACTAAATACAATGAAAAAATGCTGAGATGCATGTATTTTTCTTAAAAGCAGCTTTTGAGACATCAACCACAGCATTAAACAATGAACATAGTACATTCCGAAGTTAATACAGATAAATGGTACATGAAGCAGTAATGCCACAGTTATTCCACGTGTGTCAAAAAGGCTTTCTAAACTTGAAAATGTATTTCCTAGTTTATTAGCTGAAGATACCACTTTTTTTGCTACATCTCTAGAGTTTTCCACCACTGTTTTTTTTTTTTTTTTTTTTTTTTTTTTTTTTTTTTTTTTTTTTCCTTTTTCTTTTTTAATGCCCAGGATGTACAGATAATCCCGACATTCAACACCTGGGACTTTTTTTTTTCCTCTGTCAGGTTTTCAAATAAAACCAAACTACAATGACAAGATAATGTTTTACATCTTAATTCCATAGACATAGGTCAACTGATCCAAGACACCCCGTTTCAACGCTTCCTTCCGGGTTTACGAACCCCCTAAAGCCTCTCAGAGTCTGGGTCTAAACCGCGCGGCCACCGCGCAGGCGCCGCGGCGGCCCCGCCCTCAGGCCAGGCTGGCCTCCGGCCTTCGGGTTTTCTCTTCTTGGTGCCGCTGCCAGCCTTCACCACCTCCAGTGCCTCTGTTTCCTTCCCTCCACAGTGACACAGTGAGAAAGTGGGAGCGTGGGTTCCCGGGCTCCAGGTTCCACACTCCACGTGGGGAAGGGCCTCCCCGGGCGGGCGCAGGGGACCAGGCCCACGACAGTGCCTTCTTGACAGCGTAATTCTGAGCTCTGTCATCTCCGTTAATGCCCCCCCCTCCCCCCGGGGCAGGCCAGCGAGGGCCCCGGCTCAGTTCCAGGGCGAGGCCTCGGAGCCGGGGCCAGGCGGGACTCGGCGCCGCGGCCTCTCGCGGAAAAGCAGGCACTTGTGGCGGCCTGATGCTTGTGGGGAACTCTAGCCTTCCTGATGCCGAAGCAGTCACCGAGACGTTCACTTCCTCGCTTTCCAGAGGATTCGGTTTCATACACAGCCAGTTTTTGGAGGGGGGAATGTATCCAAAATATATGAATATACACATCAGGGCTTAAGGTACTGGATGATATTGTATAAATTGCTAAAATGCTTCTCGGCACAATTGGTAGCTTAAAAAAATACTCTCCTATGGTTTAAGGGCATTTTACCTATCATTGTCCGTCCGGTGTGGAAATCTGGGCCGATACCAAGTCCATCTGAAGGTCCCGATGTTTTTCTGCCAACCGGGCATGTACCATGTGAACCATAGTGAAGTGTCTGTTCTTCCTGCCAGGGAAGAAGCACTGCCTCCACGCACCACCCCCAATCCCTATCACCGCCTCCGGGGCAATAAGCACAAGGAGAATGCGCACTTCCACACCGCCAGCAGCCAGCAGCCCGGCTTCTGGAGGAGGCACGTCCTTTGTCCATCTGTTTGCTCTTCAGATGGCAGTCAGTCCAGCCAACAACTGGGAAAACAGGTCCGTTTCTAGGCACAGGAGATCCAGGTGCAGCCGCCCAGGTGGGGCCTGGCCATCAGTGGTTGGGTTTCCAAAGATAGGATGTGCGAGGGGTCTGTCTTAAATAAATAAATCTTTTTTTTTTTTCTCAGTAATGTAAAAAATAAATGGTATTTCCCTTTGGCAGTAAATAGCTGATTCGACATTGAGCCTGAAAGCTGTTTTTGCTGTTGGTTAGTTGGTTCGTTGGTTGGTTTGCTTGTATTGAAGAGAGCACAGCTTCGTTTCATGGTACATCACTGACGGTGCATATATTTCTACTGCTTTCGTGAACCTCTTGCATATTTGTTTGGGGCAGGCCTGCTGACCTCACTTGTGGCCCAGATAGGCACCCAGGGTGATGCAGGCTCCCACCAGGGCCAGGCTGAGCAGCGCCTTCAGGGAGAGCCAGGAGAAATCGAAGAGGGGCCGCATGTTGGGGCCGTACAGTTCCACAAAGGCGTCCTGCAGGGGAGACAGGAGGGAAGACAGAGAAAAAGTATTAGAGACAGGGTGCAGGCCCACTCTTTACACTTTCCTTCAGGAAATATTGATGGAGGCCCTGTTTATGTGCCAGGCACCACGGAGATACAGCAGTGAATGAAATAGATGAGAAGTTCTTGCCCCAGAAAGCTTTGATTTAGTGGAATGGGGTGCACAGTCAACAAAACAAATGCATCATATAGGGTATAAGAGAGTGGTAAGGGCTAAAGGGAAAACTAAAACAGCAAAGGTGGTCAGAAATACGGGAAGCTTTGCAATTTTTGCTAGCATGGCCATTCATAAAAACGATAAAAACCAACGACAACCACTGTATTCCGTTATTGAATGCCTTGTAACAGATGCCCAGTGTCCATTACTTCATTTATTCTTTATACCAATCTGAAGGAGTCATTTTATTATTCCTGTAGAGGGAAGAAAACCTGAGATTCACAGAGGTTAAAGGGTTTTGTTTTGTTTGTTTAATCAGTGGTAGGACCAGGATTTGAACCCAGACCCGAACTACGGCCCTTCCCTTTGCTGAAACCCTTACAGAGATGACAGTGGCTCTGTGAGTGCTTGGTTTGCCTGGGGTGCTGATGTGGACATAAGCAGGGTGACATCCCCTGGGGGTGGGGGGGGTGGGGGTGGCTAGATTGCCTTTAGCTCAAGTTGCGAATTCACAAAGCACGTGGTCATCTATGGTCAGGATGGGGCACTGGAAACACAGATCCCTGGGCAAGAACACGGCTCCTGTCTCCCCTTCACAACAGTGTTGATGTGATGTGAGGCTGCACCTACCGTGCGTCGTAGCAAAGGCCTCTGGGTTGTCTTAGACTGAACCAGTCATTGAATGCTCATAGCTTAGATTTGTTGGGGAAGATGAGGCTCCACATTTGGACCCAATTAGTACTTGGAAACCCTCTACGTCTATCTGAATATATACATCAGTAAGTGAAATGCTTTTTCTCGTGGTGCGATCATTTGACAACCTGGAATCGAAGCCCACGATTTAATTGTGGGAGACAGTAACGCAGAGGCTTCTGGCATTGCTGTGCAGAGGACGTTCTGACACCCTCGCAGCGTGTTTTGTCTGTTTGGGGCAGGTATTGTAATAGAGGGACCAAGTGTCATCTTTGCTTCCCCAGGGCTAGGCATGGTATTGGTACATGAAGGTGTTTAACGAATGTGTGTTCAATTAACAAAGTTTTCTCAATTTAATCATTAGTTTGAATTCTGTGTTTAGCCTAATATTTCACCTAGATGCTCATTCTGCCTGTTTGAAATGATTCTTTCTAAACACAATAACCTCTGGAAATCTTGGAGTAGTCTTGAAGGTGAGCATCGAAGGCATCATTAGGGGAACTTCACATTATTAAATAAAGATTTATACAATTATTTTTCATGACAGCATAGTATTCCCCCACAGTGTTCTTCATTTAACCCGTTCTAAACTTTTGCTACTATAAACAATATTATGATACATCTTTTACACAAATGTTTATGCACTTGTTCAGATGGTTTTTTGAGACAAATTGCTAGCGGTGGACTCGCTCGACCAGCTCTCAGAATTGCTTACAAGGACATGAAGGGTTTCTGATAAGTCATCCTCATGCTTTCACTGGTTGCCCTGGGACCAGCAGCACCTTTTACAAAAGGCAGACAAGGGTTTGGGGCAGCGATTCTCACTGGGGGTGGTCTTGCCCCCAAGAAGACATTTGGCAATTGCTGGAATTTTTCGTAGTCCTGATTTGGGGTGGGGGTGCTGCTGGCATCTGGTAGGTGGGGGGCAGGGATACTTTCCAACATTGCACAGTGCAGAGGACGACCTTCCCCACGGAGGTCATCCAGCCCCAGGTGACTGCAGTGCTGAGGCTGGGAAACCTTGTGAAGAAAGGTTTCAAAGAAACTCTGTCATCACAGACCACACAAGTCCCAACAGTCCATCATGTGTGTCAACAGCTTTGGTCAAATTAGCACAAGATTAGTTAGTTAGCCACCAAGTAGGTGACCTGGACTCCAGATGTACTGGATTCACTTTTACCAGGAGAGGGCGCAAGGGTTTTCTTCTTTTTTTTTTAAATCCATTGTTAAAATATTGTAAGTTTGAGCGTTAGCAAAGGGAGGCTCTAACAGACACACGTGAAAGTTGTGTTCAGTGCTCTTAGCACAAAGCCAAGGTAACAACCATGATAGTTTATCAAGAAACGTACCTTCCCTCTATACAATCAGAGATAAATGGGGCAGGAAGGCCTCAGGACATACGGGCAGGAGAAACTCTACCTCTTGCAAAGTGCATCCCAGGACCCCACAGACACAGCTGCGATTATCTAACCGCCCTCCTGTCCCAGCTGTTCTCTCTGAGGGGTGGGCAGGCAAGAACGCCACCCGCCCAGCCAGAGCACGCCTCGGATCCCTCAGGCGAGATACAAGGTTTGGCCATTAAGTACGTGAACTTGCCACCGTGCACTTACGTTGGCAGCACTGCACAAACAACTCAGTAAGGTTTGGTATATCTGTGTCTTAACAGCTCTGTTGGTGTTGACGTGTGATGGTGTCTCTCTGAGTGGTGTTCATTATTGCTGTTGTGTGTTTTGTGTGCTGTCGTGAGAATGTCGGAGCTTGAATTGGAGCAATGAACAAACATTAAATTTCTTGTTAAACTTGGCAAGAGTGGAAGTGAAATCAGGGACAGGTTAGTCCAAGTTTATGGGGATAATGCCATGAAGAAAACGGCAGTGTACAAATGGATTAAACGTTTTTCTTTTAATGGGGAGAGAAAGCATCACTGATGAAGAGAGGTCAGGGCGGCCAGTAAAGAGCAGAACTGACGAAAACATTGCAAAAATCTATTGAATTGTGCATCAAAATCATCGGCTGACTGTGAGAAGCATAGCAGACCAAGTAAACATGGACAGAGAAACAGTCAGGAAAATCTTAGTTGAAAATCTTGGCATGAGAAAGGTGTGTGCAAAAATGGTCCTAAAGGAGCTCACCGATGAACAAAAGCAAAGGAGAGTCGGAGTTTGCCAGGACCTTTTGGAGAGGCAAGACGATGTTTTGGGGCGGCGTTACACTGGTGATAAAACATGGGTGTACCAGTGTGACCCGGAAACAAAATGTCAAAATGTATAATGAAAGCCAGCCAATTCTCCATGACCACAACAGTTCCTTCAGTCCAAATTAAGAGTTAAAATGATATTGCTAAACTTTTTTGATATCAGAGGGATTGTTCATTCTGAATTTGTACCAACTGGACAAACAATCAGCCAAGTTTACTATTTGGAAGTGCTGAAAAGGCTGCATGAAAACGTTAAACGAAAATGACGAACTTTTTGCCAATAACTCATGGCTCTTGCATCACGACAATGCACCAGCTCACACAGCACTGTCTGTGAGGGGGTTTTTGGCCAGGACACACATAACTGTATTGGAACACCCTCCCTACTCACCTGATGTGGTCTGCTATGACTTTTTTCTTTAACCAAAGAGAAAGGAAATATTGAAAGGGAAGACATTTTGATGACATTCAGAACATCAAAGGTCATACAAGCTCTGATGGCCATTCCAGAAAAAGAGTTCCAAAATTGGTTTGAAGGATGGACTAGGCACTGGTGTTGGTGCATAGCTTCCCAAGGGGAGTACTTCAAAGGGCAACACTTTGAAGGTGACCGTAGCAATATTCAGCGAGGAGGTATGTAGCACATTGTCTAGGACGAGTTCACGAACTTAGTTGTCAGACCTTCTCCTTGACATGGAGAAGATGAGTGGTCAGATTCTGCATTCATTTAGTTATCAATGGAGTTTTCTGTGGCAGACTATGAAACAACCTAGGACACTGGCCATCTGGCCTTTTTGGACAAGGAGCTATCCCGGGAAAGTGAAGGCAGCAGGGACAAACGGGCTGGCATTTCCTCCCAGTTTGCCTGGTGCGCACAGTCCCAGAGAGCAGAAGAAATGCCTCTCCAAATACTCCCTCCTCTCTGGGGCTGGAATGATCCCCTCTTCCAACCCACATCGCCTCATGCAAATAACTGTGCTTCTGATGTGCATTGTCAAGAAAAACATCATCTCTAGAGTGGGATGAGCTAAGGTAACATCTAACAGACCCACAAAAGGAGCACAGAGGTGCTGGCACGGTCCCCAGGGGTCTGGGAACAGCTCTGGACTTGGATGAGCAGGTCTGGGGGGAAATCCCGGCCTTGACATTTTATTGTTTCTGCCTTTGAACAAATTACCCAACCCTGAGCCTCATTTATTTCACCCATAAAACTGGTCGTTGTGAACATTAACGTCGGTGACTCAAAGCCATTTGTCAACGTGGCCCAGAATGTGGATGAGTGGGCGTACTAACTAGTTCTCTATTCTGCCCACTTGCCAACCTGCTACTTGTCCCCTAAACCCTCCCTCCGGAGGGTCCAACCAAGCTGCTCTTTCACAGAAGCAATTTTCTAGCTCCCAACAGGTCAGCTTTTGGTTCCAAAGATGCTCGGTGACTTCTGAAGAAATTGTGAATTAAAATATACACGTGATGTGTTCTGGTCGAGGACAGGATGTGAAAATACAATGCCCATCTGTACTTCCTCATGCCTCATGAAGTCAGGCCGCCGGGCAGAGGGGCGTCATGGACGCCCCCCGGGACGGAGTCCAGCCCGAGCTTTGCCCACGTACGTTCCAAAGCGCAACGCGGGCCCTGCGGTTTCAGGCCCGGAGACCCGAAAAGCTGCTCTCACAGTCTCCCCGCGCTTTCAAACGGCCTCATTAGGGCGATTTCCGAAGTCTGTTTGAACAGTCTGTCATTATTTGTTTAAGTTTGAAGGCTGTTTTAAATAAACACGTGCTCATTTTATGTATTAAAAGCAACAAAGAGGGAAAAGGAAAACCCAGGCCGCTGTCACGTGCTTCGGACAAACTCCCCGTCTATGCGTTCTGGAGGCACCACCACGCTGGCTCATGTCAGGACTAGCAAGCGCCCCGCTGATCTCAGGGATGTGCCCGGCAGCTCTGAGATGGGGGTCCTCCCATCCGAGGGGAGACAGGCTGTGCCCCAGCTACTGGTTCGTAGACGGCTTCTCCACACACTGCAAATTCGGGGATCGCAGTGGGCCGAGCCTCGGTCACTCCCAGGGCCCGCATGGGTGGGGCAGAACGGCCTCACTGCCAGCCCCAGGGTGGAAGCCAGGGTGGGGGTGGGGGGTGGGCAGGGACGGACCAAGCTCAGACTCCTCAGCTGAGGGGTCGGGGTGCGTCAGCAAGTGTCCCCATCCCTCCTGCACGGGGTTCAGTGATGCGGCCCCTCCCACCCCTTCTCCACCTCTCTTTGCCCCCCTCCCTCCCCTCCATCCCTACACACCTCCCTCCCCCTCCAAAATCTCCTCCTCCCTTTCAGAATTCTTCAAAAAGCTTCACTTAAACCTGATGACCAATCAAATAAGATTTAAGAACACATGAGTCGGTGGGCAAAGTGGACAAAGAATACTGAGTTCAGCTACAAAGGATGGGGTGTGGGGTGCCAGGTGCTCCTACAGAACCGACACCCTGCCAGGAAAAGGTAAGTGGGGACATTTTCCAAACACAGCAATGCTATCAAACGCTTTGGCATCATTGCCCTTTGGTGAGCCATTCCCCTTCTAGTTCTTTATCGTGCAGAAACCCACAAAGGGCACAGGTTGTTTCTAAAGTGAAAACCTGAACAGCACTGACATGTCTGAAAACGCGACTGGTGGAGTAACTTACGGCACATCCACACAACGGAATACAGTTCAGCCCCGAAAAACTGTACCCTGTGTTTACTGGCAAGGAAAGATGCTCTCCACGCAAGACTGAGTGACACAGGTGACGTGAAACCAGCGGCGGCAGCTCAGGCCCCAGGCTCCGTGCTGGCGCCCAGCTGTACCGCGGGGACACTTCGTACGACGACTTGGTTGGCTGTAGACGAGTTAGAAAGTCAGCTACGTTGTTGCACAGTCTCGGACACGGGCCCGGCACGGCCACCGGCGACCCCAAGCGGGAGAGCCCTGTTGCCCTCACCGAGTTTGCAGTCCAGAGAGGGTTGCTGCCTGCGTGGGCACCTCTGAACCCGACAAAACCAAAGCCTGGTTTGGTGTCCCGCATAAGAGCAGAGGGTCCTGGGCGGGAAGGAGAGCAAAAAGGGACTTGGAGGGCGCCGACAGGAACGCAGACACCGCTGCCCAGTGCCTTTGGTTTTCTGCTTTGGTGGCTTCGTCATTTTGTCTCCGTGGGGCTCCCCTCCCCCGCGACAACCTCAGCCTTAGGGAAGGGCGCACCGCAGTGAGACGAACCTTTGGGCTGGAGGGACCGTCCAAGTAAGTCCAGCCCCGCCGGGATGATCCTAAGGACACCCTCCCTTTCACAGGGGCGGGGCAAATGCACCCCAATAAGCAGGGCGGGGCAGAGCGGAGCTGGGTTGCTCACCGGCCTCCTGGGCTCAGAGGGTTAGACATCAGCCAGCGGTTGGTCCTTCCGGCTCCTGGGCGCGTCCTCCCTGCCTCTCTCCACGCGCCCCCTGCCACCCCGACCCTCCTCTGCGCCCCATCCCTGACCCCGCCCCACGGCGGCCGCATCCGCCGGCCCGGTGTTGCCCAAGGACGCCGCCCGCCGTGCACACAGGCGGTGCCCCACGCTCAGGGCCTCCAGGCTCAGCGAGGTCCCATGCCCGTGGTCGGATGTCTGTCCCTGTCCACGAGGCCTCCCGACGGCCACCCCTTAGCTCATCGCTTAGCAGCTGACATCACCTGTTTCTTCTCTGAGAGAATCGCGCCGTTGGGTGAGAATGACCGCAGCGTCTGGCCCTGGGGCACCCACTAACTTCCACCCCGATGCCACGGCCTCCCGCTGCTTCTGGAACCTTCCTCCATGAACTGCCCCTGCTTTCCACAGCAACTGCAGCCTCGCCCTTCCTGTAGTCTCTTTCTTCTCTTGGCATGAACATTCAGGTTTCCTTGGTGAAGAGCACACGCTTCTGAGTTCGTGCCTGAGGGGCAAGGGGGTCGGGGTCACTCACCCACACAGAGACAGAAAGAAAAGCAAACCCGGTGTCCTCAGAATGACCACGCTGCCGCCGTGCGCCGCCCTAGCCGCTACCTCCTCCTTCCCCGTCGTCCTGGAGCAGCTTCCAGCCCACCCTCATCGGCTGTCTCCCCGGCCACCCCGTGCGCTCCCTTCCTCCACCACGGTCCCTTCCCCCGCCGTGCGCCCCGAGATCACCAGCACCCCGCGCGTGGCCGAGTTCACGGCCGCTGTTTAGGTTGTCCCTGTCTGCGCGCTGCGATACACGGGGCGTGGAGACCACGGGGGGCTCCCTCACGGGCACCTCCTCCTGTCTACCCTGAGGTGCACCGGTGCCCAGCGCTGCCCCGGGCTGCTGCCTGCACGTCTCCTCCTTCCTTGGCTCATCGCCTTCACGCTCGTGGCCTTACGTGCCATCCCTACGAGACGCCTCTGAAATCTTCACGTGGGCCCCGCCCGGTCCTCTCTGACCGCCAGGTCCCGATCCCCGGGCGCCCGCGCAGATGTCCCTCTGGCAGTTCCAGCGCGGTCTGTCCACCCGGGAGTTACGGGCCTGGCTCCCGGCCTCCACTGCGCCGCTCCTGTTAGTGCACCTGCAGCCTGAGCGCCTTCTAGATATTTCCCTCTTCCTCACGCCTCACCCACTCAGTGGTCAGTCCCACAGTCTTAGGTTGGGTTCTTCCAGAGGCGGACCCTGAGATAAAGACTTGAATGTAAGCAGTTTATTTGGAAGATGATTCCCGGAAATGCTCGCAGAGGGTGGGAGGAAGGGGGTCACGAGACAGAAGAGGGGACGCCACCGTGACGACCTCACCAAGCACGTCGCCTCTGCCGGCACTTGGAACTCACTCCTGCTGGGAAAGCTGGGGTGCGGTGCAGAACATGCGCCTTTTATGAGTCCACGAAGGGGCTAAGGAGCTGGGGTATTTACACACCAACTCCCTGCACCCATCGGCTGAGGGCTGTGCGGACGCAGGTGGCAATACCCCAACGGTTGCGGCTGCTCAGGAGCACAGGCAAAGTGGGCTCTAGAGGCCAGAGGAAGAAACACAGATGCTGTACGTCTCGTAGCCAGAGGGCAAGCTAGAGGGCACTGGAGTGGCAAGGGCAAGGGGGTCCGACAGGGCAGCGCGTGCAGGGCCGATGTGACCACCTCCATGTCTGTCAGGCCCTGCTGCTTGCCCTCCCCAGTGTTACTGCTATGATGGCCAATCCGATCTCTCTGCCGCTGGTCTTCGGTCCCCTCTTCACACTGCAGCCAGTGGTGTATACAGGGTCAAAGCCGTCACTGCCATGCGCCGTCCCACCGCAGTGACGGTTCCCAGCGCTCTGGCCCCGGCCCAGCTCTCCTGCTCAGCTTCTGGAACTCGTAGGTTAACTTGGGTTCACCCAGGGATTCAGTGCAATCGTGTCTGCAGGCAACGGTCTCCAAGCCCCTACGTGGAGCCCAACGATCCCAGGCTACTCCCGGTATCATCCAGAGATCCATCTTCTCCCATTCAGCTCTTAGCACCTGGGGTGCGGGGACCACATTCTTATTCGTCTTTGGATCCTGGGAGTGTGGATGTGTCTGTCACCTATTAGGCGCTCAGCAAATGTTTGAGGAACTGAAATAAATGGATTTCTTTTACTACAGAACAGGTTTTCCAAACACACCTTAATAGACAATATTCTTTTTAAAGAGAGAGGGTATTCCAAAGACAAATAAATGATGGACATAAACAAATTCAGTGGTTTTGTGTGTGTGTGTGTGTGTGTGTGTGTGTGTGTGTTTGCAGCAGACTGTAGTTTTCTTAGGAGGGAATGATGTTCAGCCGGATCGAACGGTCAGCGTCAGCTCCGACCGGTCAGCATTGGTGCCATATTGGTTGTGAAATATTTTTAATAACACCCCACCTGGGTGTATGCCTGGTGGGTCTCCGAGAGAGAGAAGCTGTGTAGAATTTTCTGAACTCCTTTGACCATTTTATGCCTCTGCTGGGGAGATTCCTGCTGTCTCATGAACACACATTTTGAAAATGCTGCCTGGAGGTAAAAGAGCAGTAACCCTGGGCATGGACAGGAGAGGCAGCAGGGGTGCCTGCTGCACAGGACGAGGGGGTAACGAGCGGTCCCAAGGACGTGCACGGAGCACAGAGACCTCCATGTAACCCGTCCTGCATGCTAAGGGGTGGGAGACTCACCCCCACGCTGCCTGTGGCTGCTCCGACCCCCCGCCTACAGCCTCACACTTGCCAAGAGGAGGAGACGTTGGGAGAAAGAGAAAGAAGGAAGCTAAGGAGGGCGGTGGGGAGGCAGACACCAGCACAGGAGACAGGAGCGCTCTCCCTGCGGCCCAGGAAGCAGTCGTCCTCCCGACACCCACCGAGCCTGAGATCAAAAGGGGAAGCTGGCGGCCGCTGCGCGTGGTGGCCGGCAGAGCACACGCGAGGAAGTGAGGGCTGCTTCTACCTGAAGAAAGCAGCTGCTGAGGAAGTGACTCCATTTCCCCCCTTATCACTGGCCGGGCAGGATTTCCTCTGCAGCCAGTTGGTGCCGAATGAGTCCTGAGGCTCCGTCCGCGCCTCCGAGCCTTGCGAGCTTGGTCCCACTGGCTCTTCCTCCTCACCCTCCCTTTTTTTCTCAAAATACTGATTCCGGGTTTGGGGGGAAAAGGAAAGGGATTAAAAAAAAAAAACAACCTTCTAGCATGTAACTGAAGGACACACAGCTGCCTGGCCTGCAGGGCAAGAAGCATGACGAGTGCCTCTGCCAGGCGTGCGGGGCCACCCCCCACAAAGCCATCTCCAGGGAAAGGGGCTGGATCCTAGAGGGTCTGTGGGTCCAGGGGGAGGGGCTCGTTGAATCATAGGCCAACGACATAAAATGAAACCTAATCTAAGGGTCATCTGGATGTAACTGGAAACCTGCTAGAGAAATGGCAGGAGATGAAAAACGCAAACAAAACAAAACAGCAAAACTTGCCCGCCCACCGCAGTTGGTCCAGGGACCGTTGGGTGTATTTTGTGATGCAAATTCAGCTGAGGATGCAAATCAAGCAGGGGCCCTGGAGAGCTAAGGAGGGCGAAAAATGAGGAGCCCGAACAGCTTCTCCCTTTCCCGAGCAGGGCAGGGTTTGGAAGAGTTCCCGAGAAGTCCGAGGCTCCGAGGACCCTGCAGCCACAGAGTGGGTTGAAGGCCGCTGGCCGAGTCCACCTGCCCGAGGAGAACTGAGCC
Source organism: Lyroderma lyra (assembly GCA_004026885.1). Lineage (NCBI taxonomy): Eukaryota > Metazoa > Chordata > Mammalia > Chiroptera > Megadermatidae > Lyroderma > Lyroderma lyra. Next base: position 54,275 of record PVJL010003643.1, read on the forward strand.
AGAGCCAGCCGTTTCCGGGGCGGGATCACAGCCCCTCTGTTAGTCTAACCGCCATCCAGGCCCCGGGTAGGAGGTACTCTCTGGAGGGAAGCCCGGAGACAAATCCCCTGCTCTACTGGTCATGCAAATACTGCAGGGAGAAGGTACTGAGCCACCTGTGGACTGAGGTCCCTCCTGCCAGGAGGTGCCAACAGCCCAGTGCTTCAAACGACTGGCTGTAGGTGGAAATGGGCAACATGACGCATCTCTAGCAAAATGTGCTAGCAATACGTTAACTGTGCTATGTGGCTCGTCACGTTCATGTAATAGTAAGTCAAAGCAGGAGAGGGGGAAGGCCCTATCTACTGTAGACCTTGAAATCTCTTCAGGTGGCTTATTGTTTCAGGAGCCAAGCAGTTTTATAAGGTGCTGAGGAGTCTTTAAAGGTAAATAAGACCCAGGCCCCACCCTATAATGACTACTTGGTAGTATTTCTCCTGCATTCACGACCCCTTTAACGGGCAGGAGAGTTTTCTCAACAGATTCAAAACAGAGTGTGTGCATGTGTGTGTGTGCAGGGCTCCGGGAGAGGGTAGAGACCATGGCAGGTGATCTCGTTTTAAGGGTGCCTTGTGAAGATCTCACCTATGGTAACCTGCCATGAGCGTTCTGGCTTTCAAACCAAGTTTCTCCATTTTTCCTCCTTACCTTCCCCATTCCACACCTTCCTAGAAGCCTCTGAGTACCCGCTAGCTCCCAGTGCTTGCCCTCTTGCTTTGGGCTTGTGCTCTTTTTGTGGTTTTGGAGGAAATTTCACTTTACCATCTTGTGTTGAGCATGAAAGTGTGTGGAGCAAAGCAAGTTTAATTATGACAACCCAACAACGAACAGATAAGTAACCCGATTAGAAACGGGCAAAGATTTGAGTAGAGAGTCACCCAAGAAGATACAGCAGCGGCCAATAAGCCCAAGAAAAGATGCTCAACCCCATTAGTCATTAGGGAAACGCAAACCAAAACCACCGCAGGATACCGCCCGACACCCACGGGCATGGCTGTGTTGTAAAAATAGACAGTAACAAGGGCTGGCGAGGAGGAAGAGAAACTGCAGGCCTCACACGGAGCTGGTGGGAATGGGAAACATGGAAGCGCTTCCTCAGAACGCTGCACGGTGGCTGCATGACCCAGCAGTTGCACTCCTAGACACACGCGCACAGCGCTGGAAATAGAGGTTCCCATGACAACTTGCACACAAATGCTCACATCAGCATCATGGTAAGAGCCCGACTCGGAAACGACCCAAACGTCTATCCACTAACGAAGAGAGAAACGAAGGCGAGAGATCCACACGTGGAAGCGAGCGGAGTTAAACGCCGAGCAACCTCGGGCCCTGAAAACCCGACGCTCGGGGGAAGACGCCGATTACAAGGACCACATTTACATGGAGTGTCCGGCACAGGCAAATCTGGGACCCAAGGGGAGTCGTGGTCAGAGGGGAGAAGGGACAGTAGTGCAAACAGGTACGGGGTTGGTTTTTTATTTATTTATTTATTTTTTTTGAGTGATAAAAATGTTCTGGAAGTAAATATGGTGATAATTGCACAACCCTGTGAAATACTGAAAACAAACCCATCAATCACTTCACAGTGAATTTTACGGTAGGTCAATTATTAGGGACATTACGGTTACGTGTCTCACATGACAGGAGAATGGGGCTAAGGTCCGCCCCCACCATGGGGCATGCGCAGAAGGACGCGCTCGCTCTGCACGCGGGCTCGCAGGTGTGGCAGGGGTGGCGCCTCCCGTTAGAAGTTTTGCACAATTTTTATCCCCCCTTGAATTCATTATTTTTTCTTTTTTAAACGTAGGAGGCGGCATGGTGGGTGGCAACCGTTCCGGATGAGCAGCTCGCGTGGCTGAGTGCCAATCTGAGCGAGCTGCTCCCTTTCCCTCCCGGGCCTTCGAGTTCTTTCCCCCGAACACTGCCCTGGGACCCCATCGCGAGGACCCTCTCTCCAGGCGCCCACGGCAGAGCTAACACAGCGAACGACCTTATTCTCCACCTTTTCTCGGGCATCTCTTAGGCCGGGACTTGGGCTATCCTGACGCATGTCTCTTCAGCTACTGTGGAGATCAGTCTGACCTCGCTCTGGCCTCTACGACTGACCTTCCTGTCCCCCCAAACCCACCTATGGCCCCCGTGCTTCCTGCTGTGACCCTGTGCCTCCTGCAGCATGGTGGCCATGCTGCTGTGGCTTCTGAGGCACCCGTGTGCTCCCCGTCTCTTCATCTTTATGGTCCATGACCCAGGCATTTGTCCCCCAGAGCCCTCTGCCTATCATAGGCAATGTCAGTGTGCCTCGGCCTCTCCTCAGTGTCAGACAGGACCCTCCGCTGCCTGAGGGGGGCCAGGGGCTCCTTGGGCACACGAGTGGTTGACGTCTATTCACCCGCTGCTACTTCTTGTGTTCTGGAGTCCCAGGTGTGGCTACCCTCCCAGCCCCCTCACCGGCGTCTGTCCCTGCCCCGGTGCATGTGACTATGAACTTCATGGCTGTGAGCTTGCCTCCCTGGAGGTCTCTGTCTGGGCCAAGCACACACGCAGCGCCCCACCGTGCCTGCCACGTGGCCGGTGAAGGCAGGGCCTGGCCCAGGTACGTACCCTCTCACAGCCACTGCAAGAGTTAATTCACGAAAACATGCTGGAAATGGGAACCGAAAGCAGATGCTTGCTGAGGTCAGTAGTGTGGCCTAGTCACTGCCGTCAGGACTCTGCTGCTGGGGGGCAGGGGCACTGGGGGTCCTCCGTTTATTAAGCATGGAGGGCCAGAGTTGGGGGCCAAATGTTTGATTCTCAGTTGTTTAAATCAGCAAGTGATGACAGAGTTGGGTGGTGGTGGGGACATTTCCTAACGGGAACTTGTGGAACGTGGCCTCAGACCTGGTGGGTTATGTCCCAGCACGGGGGGCTTATGAGGGGGGTGCCTCAGAGGGCACCGCCAGCCTCCCATCATGCCTGCGGTGACACTCACTTTTAGGACATCTTTTCTGGAGGCTCCACACCACACTGGTCCCAGGGCCCTGGCCTGGATGACAGGCTCAGACATCTGCCCGTGGCCAGATCTGCTCTCCGACGGTGCTGGACCTGGCATTCCGTCTGCAGCACATAAGTCGCAAACTCTGCTTACAGCTCCCAGGTCTCGCTCAAAACCACCCCGAGACACAACGAGCCTCATGCTATTCCTACTTCCCCTATTCTACAGCCTATGAGTCATGGGCGATGGTCAGCATGACCGAGGTGATCCCCCAAGCTGCCCACGGGAACAGCCGCTCCCCCAGACCACGCCCCCCGCCCCCAGTAACAGAAGTGTCCGCTCCACGCTGGGCGCAAACGCACGCCGTGGCTCCAGATGGGCGTCCTACAGAAATGTGCTTTCACTTTGTAGTTTATGATTTAGCGCAGTCCACCTGGAAAGACTCAACATGAATGAAAACAGATGCATTTCAGGACGCACTGCCTGCTCTCTGACAGTCCTCTTCCTTCCGCATGAGACAGGCTTCCTGTGTCCAGGGAAGACAGCAGACCTCTCCCGCACAAGGGAAATGGCAGCAGCTGTCAGCGCGGGGCGTGCAAACCCAGCGCAACGCTGTTTCCACGGAGCTCGGGACACAGGCTCACAACACACGGACGCAGACGTGCGGTGCGGCGTGGTGACTGGGCAGCACTTCTGACCGTGTGTGCTCTCTGTTGCCAGAATGATATGGGACTATGCACACAAACACAGAGAGAGTGAGGGAGAGAGAGGGACGAAGTCACACCGGAGAGGACAGAGAGGAGGGGGAGAGAGAGAGAAAGAGAAGGAAGATAAATAGAGACTCAGAGAGACACTCACACACACAGGAAGAGACAGACAGAGAGACAGAGGTCCCGAATGCATTCCCAGACGGGCTTCAAGGGAACGTAGGGGCTAAAACATCTCCCATCGGCACAGCCTCTGGGGGGCAGTTGACAACTGGCTGACCTGATACAAGGACATCTCGCAATGAAATGAGCCTGCTGTGGACATCAGCAAGGTCTGAAAGCGACATGTGCGCAGTGAACAAGGCCTGTCAGAGTTCCTGGCCGCAGGCACATATGAGGAGAGAAGCCATGCTCCCGGGGGCCTGACTTCCAGGGCAACTGTCACATGCTCAGACACATGGGCCGCCGGCTACACGGAGCCTTTGAGACCTCCCTGCAGAAGGTGCTCGAGCATTTGCTGGCTGAATCTCAGTGGGTTCTGAGCCACACCCTGAAGCCTTACTATTCCGACTACTTTGAGGCAAGAGGCAGGGCTGGAACCTCCTGGGGACTTTGGCCGGTCAGCAGTCAGTGCCCTCGTCTATGCGAGTGGCCTTTGGAGATGGTCAGCTCATGTTGAATGCAATGATGCAAAACAAGTATTGGACACCTGCTCTGTGCGCGGCACTGCACTCAACACTCAGGGGACATGCAGGTGACCATGGCGTCTGTGTGACAGAAAGTTCCTTGGACCCAATCCAGTGCCTCACCCAAACAAAGGCCTCAATAAACACTCTTTCAGAGAGACAACGTAGAGTATTTCCACTGGAAATACTGCTTACACCTTAGGCCAAAGGAAAGGGCTCAAGTCTGGGCTGGCAACGCTTTCCGGATGGACTCTGGGTCTAACCAACTGCTATTTCCACTGAGGAAACCCCAAGGCCAAGTGCACGAATGGGTCCAGGTGCAAGATGCTTTCCATAATAAGATCGGTGCAAACCTCAGATCGCTCTCGTTAGCACTGTGTGGGGCGTCTTTCACGAGCGTGGCCCTGGTGGCTCTTACTTTGATCTCTCCTTTGGACATGTCTGAATCAAGCCAGCCAATCACAGTCAAACCACTTACCTAGATATTTCTTTAGTGTCTACTTCTAGGAAGAGGAGAGAAGACAAACAGTTACGGCCAACCCCGTGCAGTGGCTCTGCTAACGACAATACAGAAAGGAGACGGGGGTCGGAGAGGTTACGTAACTTGCCCAAGGTCACACAGCTCAGAGTGGCAAAGCTGGGATTTGAATCTAGGCTGTGCCCTTCCCAGGCATGCACTTTTCCAACTACCCTCTGCTTCTCCTGCTGGAGACAGAAAAGAATGAGATCCAGGCCTGGAGGAGACGGCAATAAATGCGAGAGATCCAAGAGAAAGTCCTGAGCAGTGCGTGAGACAGGGACATTTCAGTAAATGTGCCGAGAGTCTTGAAGTGGACTGGTGGAGACTAAAGGTCAAGAGGAGCCCCTGACCCAGGGCTCTGCATGTGGGAAGGGAAGTGGGGGTGGCACTTCAGGGCACGCACTCAGGTCGGGGTCCGGGGCCCTCCTGGGGCAGGTCCTAAAGTGAGCAGGGCTGCAGGGACAGACAGAAGCCCCTCTGACCACAGAGAAAGCACCCATCACAAGGACACCACCCACATCCGCCCCGGGGCACTCTGCACAGCCCGATCCCATGGGAATGTGTGCCGCCCTCTGGCACCCCTCCAGCCTGCGGTTTGACCCCGGTAGCCGACCCCGCACGCGCCGCCGTGCGCAGACAGAGACACAAATCCCAAAGGGGCGACTCCTTCCATCGTGGTCAGGAAAAGCCCTCCTGTGTGTGGGGCTGCTTCCTGGGGAATTCTAGAGCAAACGTCAAGGAGAGCAAAAGTTCCCTGAGTTACAAAAACAAGCCAACTGCGAGGCCTATTCAGGAACATT
>PVJL010003643.1:65000-151443 GCA_004026885.1 Lyroderma lyra
TGAAGCTCAGCAACAGAAGTTCTGGAAATGTTGGACTGCACAGAGAAGGGGATGCCTAGGAAGGGGTTATCTGGGTTTGGAGAGTGGGGGCGGACCCCAGCCTCCACTGGGCGACCCCTGTCCTGTTTGCCAAGAGCACTCATCAGGGCACTGAACCGCATGTCCCCTGAGAGGGGCCATGGACCCCTTTCATCCCGACTCCACTGAGCTCTCACCGTAGCTTCAACACACTGCTTGGTAAGTCACCTTGGTCTCCTGGGCTGTAATGCAATGAGGGGCATTCCCTGCTTCTCTTTCACCTCTGTGACTGCTCGGAGGGAGTTTTCCCCTGCTGGTGCTTTTGCTATAAATTAGCCTTATAGATGGGTGAAACTAATCTGTGCAGATTTCCCCTCAAAATTCCCTTCCCCACAGAAGCAGTGTCAAGCTACTTTCCCCTGTGGGCCATCTTCCCCCACCGCGCGGATCCACCCCCTGACTGATCAGCTCTCCATCCGCACTACGTACCCAGCATCAGCACGTGACTAGCATGACCTAAAAAGTCTGGGGTGCACTCAAGAGGCAATCACACCCATCCCTCTCCCTCTAGCTGGAGGCAAAGCCAGGAGGGGGCGAGACAAAACAGACAGGCCTAAGTGGTAGAGCGTGTGGCACAGACAGGCGGGCCACCAGGGTTCTGAGAAGGACAACGTAGAATAGGCCAGTTTGTCCAGGCGAGGAGGCCCTGGTGGGAGGGACTGCGAGTGCAGTGATAGCACCAAGCTAGAAGGAGGGGGAGAGGCGTACGTGGGGAACGCTCGGCCAAGTGGGTTTGCAAACAAAATCTCGTGGAGGCAATCACTGAAATGAAAGTCGTAGCTTATTAAATTTCTGCTGGCCCAACCCAATTGCTCATCATTCCCAGTCATGTGGATACATGCTAATTTCCTTGGCAGCCTTAGATAAAGCTCTTAATGTGATTTGAGTCCTTTAGAGATTAGCACGATTATAAATCTAAATGTTCAAACACGAGCAAGTTGAAACCAAATGCCCCCCAAACACTGGCTTTCTGTTATCCGGAGGTTCCCAGTGGTGCATGCAGCCCTCGGGCAGATGAGCTAGAACACAGTCAAAGGGGCCCACGGGCTGGCGCCCAAGGCCAGGCTCCTCGGGAGGCAGGGAGCCTGGTAGCTGCTCTCTCTGTAGATGATGCACAGCAGCTGACAGAACAGCTTTGGGTGACAATCTGAGAAATACTAATTCAGAAGTTCAAGGAGGGGCTTGGGTGGGGTGCCCTGAGACCCCGATTCAGACCGTCTTTACTCAACAGCTGACTTGCAGAATATCTCCTTCGTGTCCTAACTGTATCGCTTACAAGAGACTATCACATCGTTCTAAAGAGACATCAAGGAGTTTGTTTATGTAACTAAGAGAAAACAGTGTTCAAGTTCTTCAGAAACACGCGTTTGACACCAAACCGACGTGGCTGCTCTGGAGCAGAACTGGGGCACACGCACTGAGCCCGCTGTTTTGATGTGGTCATCATTCGCTGAGCACAGCCGCCACTTGGCAACACATTCTGTGCCCAATTCTAGGTACTTGAAAAATTAAAAACATATCTCTTTTAAGAAAATCCTAAAGTTGAAGATTACTTTTTCATTAATTTGTGAACACTTTCCTCAAAGTTTGTCCAAAGGCCTGAGATAAGTTATCAAGTGAGGTGAAGGCAGAAGGGGTTGTGACAACCGAATCTATTCTTTCATCTTGCAGCATTTGTGCACAGAGCTGTTGTCAAACCAGATAGCCTATCGACAGAGCGCTACTCCTAAATAATAAAGAACAAAGAGTCCCCAGGGGCTGAAACAATGGTACCCTAGGTGCCTGTCCTCAGCCCCTAGCAGGGGTTCCCTTCGTACCAGAAGAAGACCTGCTTACTTGGGTTTGGTGAAATGGCAGGATACCCGTTATAACAGGTAGGCGGGCTGGCCGGGTGACAATGTCTCGCCATCTCTTCAATCTTACTATTTCCTACGGATTCGACAATGGCTCCCTCGGCAGAGAATACAAGAGGCACGCACACACGCATGTAACTTCAGCTCAGGTTTAAGACGGTGTCCGACTTGCTTGCACGAAGCCTTCCCACTGTCATCTGAGAAGATACCTCACTCAGCCTCCAATGCTGTACCTCTCTCCACCCCAAGAGGCAGCCTGATGGGGAGGCAGCAAGTGGGGCACAAATGTTAAACTAGGGCAGAACTGGACTTGAACCTCAACTCTGCAAATTACTACCAGTGACAATGAGTCAGATGAGCTACCTGTGCTCCCTCCTTTCTCTGGAATGCTTAAACTCAACTCATGTTAGATGAGTTCTTTAGCCTCCCTGAGCCCTGATTTCTTAATTCATAAAATTTAGGCAATAAGACTCTATTCTTTAGTTGTCATCAGAATAAATGATTTCTGCGCTCAGCACAGGGACTGACATTTAGTAATGGTGATTCCTTTCCATTCCTCTTTCATCTTTCCATTTAACTGTCAGAGATCACAATTCCCCTTTCCCAGGGACCTTCTTTATTGCAAGGAGTGATGCACATATGAAAATAGCAGTGTGAAAAGTTTGAAGCTGGTGAGGTTCTTTTTACAGGGTTCATAGTTTTTTATTTTAGGATCATATTTCCTGACATTATTAGTCAAGGTGAGGTCTTCAATAAACAATTCAAACTAGACACAGTGCCTTTGAGCTATCAGTCACAAGCCTAAAAGAAGCTTCTGGAGTCAGGAGAAGCAATTTCTTCAAGACCAGCCTGGTCCTCATCGAATAAATTTCCAACCCAACAGAAAGGACACCTGACCTTGTACTAAGCCGTGTGGTCCCTACCTGGAATGCTCTATGCAGAGCTGGCTACTTCCAAAGCCAATGGCAGGTCCAGAGGGAGAGAGAGAGCTGACACAGGGGAGAGGAAACTTCTATACGACAATGAGATTTAAAAATCAGGTGTGACCCTGAAGAGGTGGATGCCAGGGAGAATCAGGAGCTCTTAATGGTAAAGAAAGGATGACAATCACTTATTCATCACATAACTAAACCTTCCATCGCTGAGCCACTGCCACCTGCCTGGAGCAGTTCGGGGCAGACGATGCAATACTAGGCCACACAGAGGATTAGATTTATGGAAACGGGCACCACCCAAGCAGTAGAGACCTTGCACCCTTCCTTGACTGCAGCTACAACTTTGCTAAAGGCCTTTAGGCTGATGGCTCCCGAATTTCTTGTGAACCTCAAACCCTAATTTGGAATCAAACTAGCCCTATGTACATCAGGTACCTCAAACCCTACACACCCCAAAGGGAACTCATTTAGCTTTCCTGAAATCTAAAAGGGGATGGGGGGGGACCTGCAAATATTTCCCATTCGCCTCAGCCCAGTGCTTTCCACTTAAAAGTCCATTCAGCTCCTTTGACAGCCGACAATCTGGGCAAACACCCGGAAGCTACCCTCGGCTTCTCCCTCCTCCTTCCCCATCACGGTCATCGCTGAGCACGGACGTCTCCCCCTTCCAGTCCCCCTTCCAGTCCCCCTTCCAGTGCCGCTGATGCCTGATCTCATAACCCCGCTGCCTCATTCCTGACCTTCCTACCTCACCTTGACCTCTCCGGCCTGCCCCCGGCACTGCTTAAGGCACGAAATACTGTATCCTGCTCTTTCGTTCACATGTCCCGAGTGGCTCCCCGTTATCCACAGGCGAACTGGCCCATGGCTCCAGGCTCACCTCACCCCACATCCACCTCATGCCTTATACTCCACTGTCACGACTGGCAGCATCAGCCCCAAACCTCAGACCCCACCAGCTGCCCGCGGCTGCCAGCACATCGCTGTGCCTCTCAGCTGGCTCGTGCGTCACCTCTCCTGTGAAGCCTTTCCGGACCAAGCCCTGTCCCCACTGCCCCCACTGCCCCCACTGCCCCCATGCCTTATCCTGCCCCGTCCCTGCTCACTGTTGGGCTCACGGCGCCACGTCTGTCTCCTTCTCCTCGAGGGCGGCCCTGTGGATTAGTCCTCTCTGTCGTCCCAGGTTCTAACAGAGCCTGGCATCTGATAAAAGCTGTGTGTTTGCGGAACCCATGAATAAGCGAATCAAAATGAAAACTATTCCATTAGCACAATCCATAAAGACTGCTACACGCGAGGAAGACAGCTCATTACACTTCAGTCAAAGTCTCAGTGCTGTGGGACTGGCCTGGCAATATGGCGTGTAGAAGAATCTAGCATGGAGTTAGATTTTAAAGTCTACTACCTCAAAGCTTTAAGACCTTGGCCAAGGTATCTGATGCCTGTAAGCCCCTGTTTATTCATGAAGGGGTGTGGCGGTGGCTGGGGTAACCTCCCTGGGACGGGGATGGCCGGCAAGCGGCAAGTGGTAGTGTCCCATCTGTCAATCAGCAGACCTGCACGGAGCACAGACTCTAAAAGGGGCTGCACGGGGCCTGCGGGGAAGCAGCAGGGGCGGAGCACAGCTCCTGCCTCTAGGGATGGGCAGTCAGTGAACTTGAAGAGGCAACGTATCCCCGTTTCACAGGTTGAGAAGCCATCCAGCAAGTCAGTAACATCAGAGTCACGAGGCGGAACTAGCCCCACAGCCAGGTCGGTGTGGAACGTGCGGTGCACGGAGTGCGGAGGGCTCCCTGCGGGGCGCGGGTGAGGAGAGACGGTGGGAAAGGAGGGTCCCAGAGGGCCGACCCGCTGGGGTGGAGGACAGGCCCGCGGAGGCGGTGCTTCTGGGCTGGGCTTGCGGCTCTGGGGCTCGGCTGTTGCTCTCTGCTTCCCCCTGTCGGTGAGAAGAGGGAAGAGCAGGGTGGCGGCTGAGATGGGGAAGAGGGTTCGGAGGAAGCAGGTGAGGAGGGGACAAAGCAATGCCCCAATGGGGCAGGTGGTAGAGGAAGAGAGGAGGGCTGCTCTCCAGATGCCGGGCACTCTGCCAGCTGCGGGGCCTGCAGGCCTTGCGTGTCGGGGTCACTGTGAGCCCACTCCCCCCTTTCCCCTGGTGTGCTCGTCTCACTGCCCTCCTACCCCGTTTTCTCTTGGCAGGTCAGAGGCTCATCTTCTGTCTCCCGGGACCCCAGTGTGGACCACTGGTGTGATGCAAGGCCTATTTTAGTCCTGAATAATGTCCTGCTTAGTAGTCATGGGGTTTGTTGAGAAGCAAAACAACAACAACAAAAACAAAAACAAAAGCGAGGGGGTAGAAAACAGGAGGAGGGAGCAAATTACCCCAAAGCCTCATCCAGCAGCAAAGTGGCTGTGGACTGTCCCCTGGAGGGGGGCACTGCAAATAGTATTTCCCATTCACCTCAGCCCAGTGCTTTGCACTTACAAAATGTGACTGGCCGTTACCACTTAGATCAGTTGACATTCTGGGCTGGATCATTCTTTGGTGGGGGAGGGACTCCTAGGACGTTTAGCAGCATCCCTGGCCCCTACCCATGAGCAGCCCTTGCCTCGTTGGGACAACCACAGATGTCGCCAGACCTTGCCAACTCGACCCCGGAGAAGCCCTGCTACAGACTATTGGGAAGGCCCCACCCACACGCCCACACCCACACACCCACACCCCCGCTCGCCCTTACCCCAGCAGTACAAGGATGCCATGCGTCTACCTGTTTGTCCATTTGACACCCAAACCCAAACAGAGGCTTCCTTCCCAGGCCTGGGAATTGTGGGGCCCCTGTCTGCTCAGTAACTGCAAACCAGTGGACTTCGGAACCCTGAGGGGGCTCTAATTTCCTAGGGGACCAGAGTGTCAGGTGGAAGTGGCTGCCCGCTGGCACCTCAGGGGCTGCAGGTCCAAACCTTGGTGACTTCACTCTCCCTTTCCTCCCCTCAAAGCTGGTGCTCAGAAAAAGCCACAGCCTGTGAACGAGAATCTGGGGTCATCCTCCTGCAAAGGAAGCTTTTGCACAAAAGAAAAAAAAACAATAAAGTTAACTGGGAGTCTGACTTTTTTTTCCCCCTGAGGAATGAAGTACCCAAATGGGGTCAGGCTCCCAAGCTGAGCCTCGAGCCGGAAAAACCAGAATGCAAGAAACTGAAGAAATAGGGTCCCAGCCCCTCTCCCTCTTAAGGGAGGAAGCAGAGCCCTGGAGAAGCGAAAGGCCAGCCAGCATGGATGCCAGGACAGACCCATCATGACACGGGGTCCTAAATGAAGTTCCCACCTCTCCCCTCCGCCCAGACGGGCACCAGGAACACGCCACTGGGAGGGTGGCCCCGGAGGGTATCCACCGAATGTGTCACCACGCACGTCTGCACCTCGAGATGATTTATTTCAGGAGAACCTTTTGCTCGGGTCTGGTTTGTAAAACCACGCAGGACACAACCGAACAGAGTCCCCTGGGGGGGCACCCGGGCCTGGCTCTGTGACATTGTTTTCAGTGAAAATTAGTATTAGATGTTTTCGGCTTTAACCCTAGACTCCAGCTGGCTTTATCTTCTCTTACTTATTCTAATTGCAATGCTGTGCACAGTGTAAAGGTCACACCTGTGTTTGTACTCCATATGCCATCAAAATACCGTGAAGAGAACACTATGTGGTCTCTATCAGAAGATCAAAAAGATGAGGAAAGGCAGGCTCTCCCCCGCCCCGCGGCCGCGCGGTCCCTCCGAGCAGCGAGCCGGGCCCTCCGTGACAGCAGCAGTTCGCGTCCGGGCCGGGCACGCAGTGTTTATTGACACAGAAACAAACAGGCACCTGTCCGGTTTCAGGATGGCTGGGGAGTTTCCAAGGTGGACATGAAAAACTTTTACACTGTACCCAAACATTCTTTTTTTATTTTTAAGGCCAAAATTAGAAAGAAAACAAACACAGTCAGGGTTCGACGTGGCAGGAAAAAGAAACTAAAAAGGCAAGACGTTTTGTAAGAAAGGCTCTGACCGGGTCTGAACCCACCTGGCCTGGAACCTAGGGTTCCTCTGGTGGAGGAAGGAATGGGCTGTGTACCCCAGGGGCCTGGGAGGCTGGCTGCCCCAGGGAGGAGGTTCTTGCTGTTTCCCACGCTGCAGGAGCAGACCATGAGGAAGTCAGAGTTGCTAAAGGAGTTTTTTTCTAGTCTAACTTAGCGGTGCCTTGAGGTACAAGTAGTAAGTGCCAAGGGCAGCTCTGCAGTGAAGGCGTGCGCCCACCGCCTTCCTCTGCCGGCACAGAAATAACCTGATACATTTACCTGGCCCCCGAGTGACCAGACCCCAGCAGGGACTTCACTAGTTAGCACAGTCCTTCATGGCCCAGCCTTGGAACTGGCTGTCACACACTGTCCCATATTCCAGCTGTCAGTGTATGCTGAGTCCCCCAGGCAGCCCGGCAGCCAGTCAGTCCCCAGCGTGGCCCGATCCAGCTGCCTCCAGGAGTCCCTTCTACCTGCTGGCTCTGCACGGGCTCTGTCCACCTGTGAGCACGCCGGACACAAGCCTCTTGGTCCCAGCATTGGACTCCAAGGCCCGCGACCGTCGGGAATGAGGCATCCTCTGAGGTTGTGTGAGGCCAACAAGCTTTTGGCTTGAAAGTAACCTGGCATTGTACTGACTTGAAAACAGGTCGGTCGGCTTCAATCAGGCCAGGCTGTAGCTGGGACCGGTCACGTCCATGAACACACAAAACGCCAGCAGACATTTATAGAGCCGCCTGTCCGCCCACCGTTGGGGCAGCGGTGAGTCACTAGTGCCTGTGGGAGTTGTCAGTGTATAGAAGGTAGGTTAACTATTTAAAATCACGTGAATATAGATGTGTACTCAGGTCACGTACTTTTTTTTAAAAAAGTCTCCATTCATTTGGGGCTCTTTTCTTCCAGGCAGTGCCAATCAAGCCACCCTCCCTTCCACCACCTCCAGCCCCGTGCCCGAGAGAGAGAGCTGGGATCACGCTCAGGGAAACCAGCAGTCCAGCCGGGCAGAGGGATGTTCACCAAAATCACAAAAACACAACTGAAAGAGAACTATTCTTAAGAAAGACCCATGTACCATAAAAGGGGAATTTCCAGAAGTCTCTGCTATTAGCAATTGGCCCCTCCATTCCCTTCCTCTCTAGTTTCAAGATGAGGTGATGAAAAAAGAGACTGACCTGTCACCAAAAAACCCATGCAGCTCGGTGCACAGACGTGCAAACTGACACAGTGTACCTTGTGGGAATTTCCACACCTGTTCTGATGCGCCACGAGGAGGAGGCAAGACGGAGGAGAAGCAAGGGGACGCTTGCCCCCATTCGCCCCCATTCACACAGAACCATGAGCTCAGTTTTCTGACTTTAAGTGAGAATCGCTACCTACTGAGCGCGTTCTTCTCCCTGCTTGGGCAAAAATAGCTCTTCCAAAGTCAAAGTTCTGACATGGGCTTTTTAAGACACAGAGATAGCTGGGAATTTTTTCAACACTTGTGTGAGGAGGGATGTTCCTCCTTTCACTTTGCATTTTTACATACGCCTTTAGGGCCCACATGCACGGGCTAATTTCAGTAGAATGTTCCAAAGCAAGGGGAAGGGACTCCACCTTAGGGGATGAGAAGACATTTACTGGGCATTCACTTTTTACAGGCCTGGGATGTTAGGTAGTGGGGAGGGAGGAGTCGTGTTCAGGGAATTGAAGACAAAATCCAATCGAATAGAAAAATGAGCCAAACAAAAATGGATTTAAAGATAAGAAAGAAAAAAAAACACCCACAAAAACACAGACGCGTGCACATAGCCAGCTGTCGTTGCTGGAAGCCGGGCTGAATCTGCTCACCTTGCAAAGACTCCCCGTGTGGTGGGGACGACCCACGTGCACTTCGGAGTTTCCGCTGGCCGACTGGAAAATGTCTAAACCCCTTTCAGTGGGGTCACTGACAGCATGTCTAATTCTTATTTGTGCCAAACTCAAGCCACTTGATTATTTCAAAAGGATTCTCGTGGACGTAAAATCCGCATACTGCAAAACGAACACGTTTTCTGGGTACAGCCTGATGGCTTTTCATGCAAAGCATACACCCCTGGAACCCACTCCCCTCTCAAGATAGGGGGCATTTCCACCTTCCCAGAAAGATCGCCTGAAGCCACTTTTTTTTTTAAGTTATTGACATCTGAACGTTTTTGCGTGGAGATTATCAAAGCCAAATGTGTGGGAAGAGAGCCTGATCATCAATCATCTCCTACAAAGGCAGGTAGTGAAGGTTCTGGAGAGGGGGCCTGAGCCTGCACAGACGTGTCTGCCGGGACGGGTGCTTTAATGCAATGCCAAGGGGCTTTGCAGGGACAGGCACAGGGGCTCCTCTCAGCAGCCCTTGCTGGCACCTGACCATGCAACCAAGACCGGGTGGGTTTCTTCTTTTCTGGTTTTGTTCTGTAGGCATCAGGCAGGGTTTAGAAAGAGGGAAGTTGGGGCTGGATAGTCAAATCTACCATATTCTCAAAGGAGCAAATGTTCTCCGATGGGGAGGGTACAACCACAGCTCAGAGCACTGCTTTCCAAAATTCTCTTACAACATCGAAAGAGGAGTTCAGATGAGCAGGCAAATTAGAAATTTTCTTAACATTTCCTGTTTCCCCAAATTTCCGAGGAGACCTTCAGGGAATGTCTGGCCCAGAGTCACACTTTCAGGGTGAGGGACAACGTCTCCGTTTTGGCATCATGTTGCCCCAGTGGCCCATCATGGGAGGAGGAGGAAAACCAAGGCCAAATACACTTCCTTTGGGGGTGGGCGGGGGGCTTCCCTGTTCCAGTGACCTGAAATTCTGGCAGAGGGACCAGGAGCGGAAGACCCGATGAAGCAGGAGGTAGCGTCTCTACGCTTCTGGGCCTGAGTTTCTCAAGAAACGCTGAGCTCCTTCGCGGACTTCTGAATTGTGTGTCTTTCAAAGTAAAAACAGAATGAAGAAAAAAAAAGTCCCAAAATATTATGCAGGAAGTAGTTTTTTAAAACATCACTTTTCCAAAATGGTACCCTGAGGTAATCCTTTCTTAACTCTCCCAGCAATCAAAACAATGTGGTTGCAAAAGTTTACAACTTTGAAACCTTTCAAAGGTCACCTCCCTGCCTCACACCCTCTTGCATCAAGAAGAGCATAACGGATATTTTGAGTCACATGCATTGTTCTTTGTTCATTTGCATTTGGTGAAATCCCTCCTTTGGACCAATTTAGTAAGCAGTGCCTTGGGCTTCCTTGAGATTGTTCTCTTATTCTCTTGTCTGCTGTATGTATGATTTTCTGTCCAAAATATTTAGACTCCCAATGGAGAAAAATGAAGGTGCAGGCTTTGCCATTTACGTTTTCTTTTTGCTCAGATGGCTTTTCCATCTTGCTTGGAATGGAATTCCTTCTCCTTCATGATAGACTAAGCCCTTCAAGGCTCACCTCTGAAGCTCATGTATTCCATGAGGTTCTTAGGTCTCTCTCTCTCTCTCTCTCTCTCTCTCTCTCTGGCCATTCTCTACCTGACCTTTTCTTGAACTGATACACTTCCCCATGTTTCAGGCTCACATGGGTTGGTCTCAACCATTAGACTGTGTCACTGAAAGCCTTGGTCAAGAGTTCTTGTGCCAAATTGAGACCATAAACGAAATTGGCTCGATGGAAAATGTCTCCTGAGCCCCCCACTGCCTCCGTGCAGGGGTTCCCACGGATGGATTCTCACCTCCAAATATAAAGCACGGCTGAGAGCTTGCAGGCCTGAGACCCGCTTCTTCCCACCAGATGCAGCGTGCCCGCCAGCTGTCACGGGAGGCCTGAGTGCTTTACGAGGCGGCCTGCTCACTCCCCCGGCTCCATGTGTCGGCCAACGGTGCTGGCTTTTAGAAGCGTGTTGCTTTCTCTCTGAGTAATTTAGAAGTGACTCATGCTCAGCTTCACCAGCCGGGACATGTGACCTGCAGTGCTGGTGGAGTGTATCTATAGATGTGTAAACCAAAGCAGTTCTTAGAACACAGATTTCCCCCCTCCCACGTGCTGTTTATTTGCCTTCACTTCACAGGGACTGAGCGATGATACAGATGAGCTGCTGGGGACGGCCTGATCCTTACTCAGACTGGGATGGGCCTCCCAGAGGCCACAACACATGCCGTCCAACGGGAGAAAACAGGAGGCACCAGAGGAGGAAACGAGACGGGCGAACGACCCAATAAATTTATTTTGTATTCATAGATTATCAAGAAGCTCTGAGAACAACCCATAAAAATCGAATACAATGAGGATTCATATAAACAACGACTACTCTGAGTTCTGTCTCTTTCTGGACCAGTAGAAACTCAGACTTAAAGAAGTAGAGAACACGCACGCGCACGCACGTGCCCACACCTCAAATAACCCACCATTTCTTCACTTCTGAAACAGAAAAGCCCTCCTAGGATCTGCTGTGGTTTGACTTCCTAACTCACATTTATAAACATGTTTTTATTTCTCCAACTTGTCTTCATTCCTCCCTCACGGAAGGATGGAGCCAGGCCCAGGTCAGGCACTGATGTTGCAGGACAGACACATTTGGGTGACGTCGCTGATGAGCCTTCTAGATAGTATTTCCTACCTCTTTCTCACTTCCTTTTTTCTAGTAAGCCAAACCTAAAAACTTGCTTGCCTGCTTAGTGAAGACCTCCGTAATCTGACTTCTCTCACTTTATTTCCTAGCACTGTCCATGCTAACTGTGCAGTTTGTCCGTGGCTACGGCTGGGGTGGTGTCTGCACTGTCCCTCCAATGAGCTGAGTAGTTCCCACACCATTCCCTCCGAACCGCCAGCACCCTTCCTCGCTCCCATGTCTTCAACCTCACGGCATCTCCTTACCTTCATCCCCCAAGTCTGATGACCCCGGTCCTCAAACTCGGCTCATCCCACCTCAAAACCTTCCATGAAGCCTTACCTGGCCATTCAAGCTGTCTTAACATCTGTGTCTCCTACACATCTCTGATACTTCATTATGTCTGCTCTCCAGTTTTATTTTGCTACTTGATATGTGATCGTCATATTCCTTCAGTTTGATTGCAAGATCTTTGAGGGGGGAGACACATATTATACTCCTGTATATCCCCACAGGATCGAGCTCCACAGCAATGGGCGAATGGAGCTTGCAGATTATGAGAAATAATATTTTATTTTTGCCAAAAAAATACAATATGCCAAGTCTTACCTATCTTCTAGCCCTCTGTTAAATCAGATGGCATGTCAGCTGAAAGATAAACTTTACGATTCCTCCCAGTTGGAGGCTATGTGGAAAGGAGTTAATGCATTGAATACTCAACAAAATGACAAGCACAGGCACTGACAGGCACTTATGCAGCACTACGTACAAGCATTGATCTAAGCATTTAACAAATATCAATTCATCGGAACTTCATACTGGCCCAATGAAGTTGGTACTGTTATTATCCCCCTATCACACAGGAGGAGACAGCAGAGCAGGTAACTTATCCAAAGTCACGGAGTCAGAAAGTGGCTGAGCTGCATTCGAACTCAAGCCAATATGGCTCCAGTCTGTGCTCTGCTATACTCCTGCCAACAGGTGTGTGATTTCAGGAGCTTGTCTTTTCCACGGATACCCCGTCCCAGTTAGGCATACTAAGAACCATTATCACTCCAGTCCCATGTAAAGAGAGATGGTTAGATGTCATCTTCCAGGGGAGCCTCAAAAAGATGTATGGCCGTGTGGGAGCTAATAACAGCACCTTAGACTATGGGGTGTAAAATCTGCCAGTCCATAATGGGAGTGCCCAGGCTCCACAGACATACCGGGATCCAACCTTGGGCCAACCTTGAGGTTGGATTCCTCTTCAGCCTGATGTCACTACACACCCGACAGAATCTTCCCAAATCCGTAATGTCTCAGCATAAAGAAACTGAATACAACCCAAATCACAGCTGAAGTTAGATTTGTTTCCTATATTTTAAATATGCTCTTACAGGCCCACACGTGGCACGCTTGAGAGCTCCAGGTTAGGTACAAGAAGAAAAACCTCATCCTGGTGGTCAAATCATGGCAGGAAATGATGCCACGAGCAATTATTCATCTATTAGCAGTTGCTTAAGTACCAGAAGGCTTTTAGGGAAAAAGACTGGGAGGCAGTGGTTGGAAACTAAGCCCCATTATTAATGTAGTCAAGCTCTTCAGCTGGATTCAATAAACGAAAAAGCCCTGCCCAGACCAGTGTCTGTAGGAGAAGATGCTAAGAGCTGTTTTTAAAAATCTGGCTTTATTGAATCCAGGCTTTATACACAGCGTTCCTTCTTCCTGAACGGCTGAGAATCCACCCCACGCTTTTTAAACCAGTGGAGGGGAAATGGACTTAAGCTGTGTCAGGAAAGCACAGTTAGATTTAAGGGAGACAACTTCATAACGTTCGAGGTGATCAAAACCTTGGCCGCCGTTTGGCCATACTAACAAGAAGGGCTGGGAAATCCTCTTCTATAGGTCAGTTCCGGTCCAGAACGGTGACAGAGAGCCTCCTGCAGGCCTGGCCCCAGGCGGGCTCTGTGAGGCCCTGAGCAGACGACATGTCACCTTGTTCCTGAGGACTTTACATCCCAGGGCAGGAGGCAGGGGTCCCCGACGACTCCAAGCGGGAGAAGTCCTGTGGTTGGATGAACAGCATTTGGTATAACCGTCCGTGTCGGACCCCTTCCCTGAACTTGCTGCTGTCACTTTTCACCTGTCTGCCTCTGTCATGTTCTGGAACTGTTTGTCCCCACCTCCCAGGCCCCATGCCTCAGACCTCCCTGGCAACAGATAGCCCACTGGCAACTTCTGTGTTTGTCCCTCCAAGCACATCCTAGGCCAACCGCTGCTCCCGCCCCACACTGCGCTCAGCAGCCCAGGTCACACTGGTCAGTAAAGCTGGGAGACCTCGCTGTCCCCAGCTGTCCTCGCACAACTTGGATGCACCACGCGAAAAGAAGCCACAGAGGAACTGGCTCCCTGGGGGAGGTATCAGGCCTACGTGCTTCATGCTCACCCGCTGACCAAACATTTCCTGAATGCCAAGGGCCCAGGTGTGTGGGGGGGTGGGGGATGGGGGGGGATGAGGCAAGACTCCCCATGAGGATCCTATGATCCGGAAAGGGAATTAAAAAGTCCTCAGCCCAAAGGGAAGTGCGGACAACGAACACACTCTGTGACAACGTTAAGAACAGAGATGACTCCCAGGGAGGGTCTCACGGAGCCAGCCAGCATCGAAAAGCCAGTGCCCCAAACGGGCAGCGTCACTGTGCTAGAAGGCCTTCTGGAGCTTCGCTGCCTACCGCGGGGCGAGCCCCCGGCCTTGCTGTCACACCATGGAGTGGGCCGCCTGCCTCAGAGGGGACGGGTGTGGTGGGGCAGTCGATGCCCAGAGAGTGATGGCGAGCTGGGGAGAGCGAGACGCCAGGAGGGGCTGAGGAGGAGAGACACAGCTCCAAGGGCAGAGGGACCCCCTGCGGAGGAGGGAACCTTGGCTGGACTTGGGGCTCGGCCTTGAAAGACAAGAGGACATGGGATTTGGGGAGTCACTGCAGACAGATTAGCAGCCAAGAGCTCGGGCGGGGGGCAGGGAGAACACGGCACAGGCTGAGGGGCTCAGGGACACCGGCTTGGGCACGCAGGGCCATGGCAGCGTGACGTCCCTCGCACCGCACTGCCCTGAAGGCCCTCAGGGTGACGCCAAGCGTCCAGCGCCGACTCCTTCCCGCTCCCTTCAGGCCACTCTGACAGGGAAGACGCCCTTCACCAGGTCACAGGACTCCCCGCGAACCGGCGCTGCAGCACATTCTGGTCCCATCTCCCTCGACTTCCCATGGGGGCACCGGAGCTTGTCCTCGGACCCCACGCCTTGGGTCAGGCCAGTTCTCACAGGCCGAGATCATGCAACAGTGCCCAGGTCACGGACAACGCGTGCATCGATTAGCAATGAACTCCCACGAAACAGCGTGGGGACCATTTCGGAGACAGACGGGATGGCCATGAACTGCTGCTTCTCGGAATTGGTGGTCAAGGGGCTTTCACAGATTCTCCCACCGCTGGGCAGATTGTAGACGTGTGTTGGCTTGGAGTGCGATAGCTAGCCAGGGGAAATGGGACATCAGATATGCTATGTTTGGGTACAAAAACGTTAAAAGATTACAGCGTTGGGAACGACGCAGTCCTCAGGGGGGGCGGTATTAGCTTCTATGAGTGCGTTTATCACTCGGTTGACCCATTTACGTCCCTCCCTTCCCTCCCTCCCTTCTGTGGTGCGAGGCACCCGGCTAGATGCTGAGGCGACACAGTAGATAAGATACGATTCCTGCCTTATTGAGTCACACGCCAGCCAGGGAGACGAACAGCTAACAAATTCTAATGCTGCAACACGATAAGGCGCTACAATGGAAGTATGTGGAGAACGCGGGCGCAGCACGATGATAGGTGACATCTGTTCTGAGTGGCTTTTAGAGGACGCCCCTGGCATCTAACGCTCCAGTAAGTGTTTCTCGTGTATCTCATCGCTAGGGGTTTAGCTGTCTCTCACCGGCACTTCGTCATGTTCTCTGTCTCTCTCTCTCCTTCATCTATTCATCTGTCTCCCTTGCTCTCCCTCCTGCCCTCATCTATCTATCTAGAGTATTTTCAGTCACATAACTTGCTATCATCTATCTATTTCTATCTATCTATCCTCCCATCCAGAACATTTTGAATCATGTAACTTCCTATCCATCCATCCATCCATCCATCTATCTATCTATCTATCTGTTTGTCTGTCTAATCTATCAATCATCTATCCATCCATCCAGCCAGAACATTCTCAATCACACAGCTTCCTGAGGCAGCTTCCTCTTCCTGCTCCCAGGACAGCCTAGCTACCAGAGATCGTTCCGCCAAAGGAGAAGCTGACAAAGAGAGTTCACAGTTGCTTCTCTGGAGACCATTAAAAACAGGTTGAGGATTGTTCTCATCTTGCCGGGACGGTTGGGTGGTCTTGCCTGAACGCCGTGGGGCCGACCAGGGGCTTTCCAAGGGCTCCAGTACGTCCTTGTCCCTTCATTGCCGAGAACCCGTAAGGCCCCTCGGACGATAAGCAACTGCTACCCTTTCAGGACGGGGACTGGCTGCCCAGGCCAAAAACTGAAGTGAGGAATGGCCGGCCCGGAGGGCAACTGTGCATGGACAGTCACGGCAGGGTTATACTCATCATAACGGACATCGAGAGCCCCGCATCCATGAGATGCTTGGACTCAGCATGTTGTTACGTAGCTTGCACTTTCTAATGCCCAGAAGCTTCTGATCTGTTTCTGAATGGAGGGAAATGCAGACGGCTCTGTTCATTGGCAAATTTGGCCTCGATAGGGCAACATTCCAAAGGTTCCCTCGCCTTCTGTTTGGTAGAAAGTCTTCCCAGAATGTCTGGGCTTCTTAGGTGGTCTGCTTCTCAGTGGGGAGAGGAAAGGGCATCCGAGGGTGGGATCCAGAAATACTGCTGACTGATGGATGGTTATGCACTTTGTCTACTGGAATCCACGCTCATCGGGTACTGTCGACACAACCACGTCTACAGAAGGAGCAGGCTCAGGTCTCCTGCGTCTTTACCTTGGGGGCCTGTGCTGTCTTTGAGAAGAGCTGCCTCTGGCCTACCAGCATGGAACCAGGGGGGCTGTCTGAGGTTCTGCTTCACTTTCTTGGAGAAGCTCCAGCCCTGAATGCTCCAAGTCTGACAAGGGCTCCCCAGGTCCACGGGCACAGGGACGCCCCCAGTCACTCCTGGGGCCGTTCATTCCCTACCTGATTCCGCAGACGGGTTCCTGGGGGCTGCCAGAAGCAACCCGCCTTGTTTCTTGAATTTGGGCAAAAGCATTGCATTTTCTCTCACGGGTAGACCCAATGGCCATCCTCGAGGCCATTTTAATCCTCCTCCCGATTCCATCTTCTGGGGAGGACAGAGGTGCTCTGTTCATGTTCTTTTACATGTTTCGACGTTCTCTTTGTAATTGTAACAACCTAGCTCAGATCATCAATAGCTACATTATGGCTATCATCAGTGACCAGTACCGGAGAGGAGGGCTGACGTGCTGGCTACGAGCACAAACACGGGTTTAATCCTGGCTCTGCCACTTACGGCTGCCTCATCTTGCGCAAGGTGTTCACCATTGCTGTGCCTCAGTTTCTTCATCTGTAAAAGAGGGTTAATGACAGTGCCTGTCTCATTAGGTTCCTGTGAGGCCTGAATGAGTTATTATATGGAACCTGCTTAAAGCATTGCTAGCCACACTCTGTTAGCTACTATTATCATGAATAGGAATGACTAACTCATGGAATCAATCAACACCAAGCGGACGAGTGGCATCCAGGAACCTGGGGTTTAAATGAGATGCACTAATATGGCAAATAGCTTGGTGCAGAGTAACGGCTCAATGTTAGCAATGAATACCTTGGGCACCTGAGCCCCACTTTTATTTTGAACATATTAATATTTGAATTACTTATTTTGACGACCTTGACTTATCCATTTTCTTCCTCTCTGCCATCTTCGGGGTTTGGAGATGCAGAGTCCTACTCCGATATATGACCGGTAAGTGGGGTCCCACTGGGGAGTTCTTTATCTCTGCTTCTCTGCCCTTCTACAAGCTTCCCATGCATACTCTCTCTGCATGTGAGTCTTCAGATCTGGGAGCCATGTGCACCCTCTGAAACCTTCATTCTTCTTCTACATGGCACAGAAGGGAAGACAGGTGTAAATGGTAACGTGAAAAGGAGGTAGGAAGTCAATCGGGCTAGTCACATAGGTCACTGTGCCTCCACAGATGCGTATCTCACATGTCTTCTTGCTGTTGGGCAGTGGCTGCACCTCCGAACAAACAATTATACCAGTCAGGTTCTTCCAAAAAACTAAGAATCGGCTAGAAGACGACCTAGTAGGAACTCCTAGTAAATAGACTTTTTCGAGAAGGTCAGAAAAGGATTAATTTGCCTTTGAGATAATGTTAATAAAATATTATAAATTGAGTTTCTATGAGTTTTGTCTCACTCTTATAATTGATGTTTTCTTTGGTTCTGAATTCAAAGTGAACTTTTTGGTATAAATTTAAAACCCATGTTTTGCCTTCATGTTCATGGTCATGTGTGATGTGGACCTACCTACCACCCAATGGCTAGTTTACCGTACACTTTGCAACTTTTAGTCCCTGTGCCAGCCTAATGGGCTAAACACACTTACAAAATGAAAGGATTTAACCAGCCTGGTGACGGATTTCGTAGTGTCTACCCTGCATTTCCACCAGCAGGGTGTGAATGAGCCTGATTCACTGCCCGGGTTAGCGGGGTTAGGAGATCCTGATAAATTCAGATCAAGTGCAGTGAAAATGCTTAGCAACGGGGGGCCCAGCAGGTCCAGGGGCTTGCAAGAGAAAATCTATTCTTGTGCCAAGTCTAGTTAAGTGCATTCGCAAAGGAGTTGTACAATGCAATGGGTAGAACAGAACTGGAAAACCTTTCGGAAGAAAGCAAACCTGACACACAGGTAAACAGGCTTCAAGTTATAGGCCATGAGGGTAGTAAATACAATGAATAGAACAGAGATTTTGACTCTGACCTACAGGTGGGGTAACACATACAGGCACAGAGTGTCCGACTGAATACTCCCCACAGTGCAGAGCAGTGGGCTCGTTCAGGGTCTGCGTTGTTAAAAACCCCGTGAATGAATGCAGTTTCAGTGAACAATTTCCAAAGGTGGATGAAGTACCTCCCTGGGTAGTTACTTTATTCATCCTTTCATTCATTTACTCACTCAGTGACTACTGTTCACTCATTCATGAGCATTACTAGTCCACGCTCCTCTGTTCATTGAGCAGGAGCCATGCAGCCATTGAAAGATGCCGGGGCTGCTTGGCACTGAGGAACTGGTGAGATGGACTCGTGAGATGGACCTTACTTTTAATCAAAATATAATTATTTTCCCACCTTGGATTTTCAAGGTGTCAAGGAGCATGGCCCTAGAGATCAAAATGGGAAGCAAGGAGTTTTAACACCATCAATTCTACCTACAAATTAAAAAGCCTCCTATGAGGTCACGAAAGCAAAAAGTCTATTTTTATGGTGCATAGATGATTCATTTTTTATTTTTTTGATGAGTCATTTCTTCAGGGTGACTTGGAATAATGGGAATGAAGCATTCATTCCTCTTCTAGCTCATCTTTTTCTCTATTTGTACATTTTCACGGGCTCTTCACAGAATGTCCATAAAGGGTGATTAAAAACTGGGGTTGGGGGGGCAGCATAATGTGTAGCCTGAAATTACTTTTCAAAACAACAGAGAAGTTTAGTCCCAGCATAAAAGTTGTGATCAACTGTTCTCTGTTTTATTCCGGAAAGAAATTGGCACATTCAAGATGAAGAAAAATTAGGTTTCGGTGTGTGTATGACTGGCTCAGTGTTAAACTACGTGAACACCAAAACCATCAACTCTACCTGAACAGTTTGGGTGTTATTTGCTTAAACATGTTTGTTTTCTTAGTTCAGCTAAAAATATTTTCCCCTGGTGTTTCCGAAAGGACATTTAGACTAAAATAAAAATAAAAATAAATGACATGTTTAAAAAAAGTTACATTCATCGGGCCTGGAAGAGAGCACAGAAAACGAATGGAGGAAGTGAATTTTAGGACCTGTGTAGTACTTTTCCTATTTTGGTTGCTCTAAATAGACGTGGACAAACAAAGTGAGAGAAACAAGTACATCTCTACCCTGTACAAGTGAGGAATGAAGAACTAGTCCTCATGTCGAGTTCAGCTTAGAAATAAATTAGTATGTGTCCATACCACTTTTCCTGTTTTTGTATATCAAACCCCGTCACTATGAAGGATATGGCCCCTTCTGAAAAAGTTTATGGTCTGCTATGTCACCTGAGGTGTCATGCTGAGCCCCAAATCGAAGTGAAGGGGCATCTTGACATTCTGTACTGTTTGCCGTATTTTGTCAGAAGTCACCTTCCTCGAATATAATCTTCATTCAGAAGGTTGACACGAGCTGCGGTCCTTCGGGTCCTTTGCGGGCTCAGGCACCGTCGCGCCCGGACCCGCAGGGAACCGCTGGCACTCACGCAAACGTAACGGACGGGAGCGTCCGAACGTGAACATCTCAGTAGCTCTCCTTTGCTGAGCCTCATGGGCTCCAGTTTGAAGATGGCTGATCTGTCAGCTGATGAGAAAATGTACACGTGGAATACATAGTTTAAGTTAGACGTGCAAGTAGCCACTTCCCAAATGCCATAGTCAAACTAGCTGACAGTGTGCTGTGCTGTCTACAAACACTGTCACCAAAATCATCTCTGTGCTCGAGATACTGAAGAGCCAGCCTGGATAGTCCATCTGAGCCCCTGTCGGTGCCAAGCCTGTTTCATGATGCCAGCAGGTCTAGGAAGGAACTCACAGGTGAAGAAACTTGAGCTCAGAGACGTGAAGACGTGGGCGGGACAAGCTGGCAGCTCAGTGGCGGAGAGGACATTCACATTCAGGTCTGAGCCCTGCTCTATCCTCCTGCCACCACCCAGGTGACCAAAAACGTTGTCCGGGAGCCTGCGTTGTCTGGAGCCCCATGCCACTTGCGACAGTGAAGCTACTGGGACCGCTGAGGAGACAATCTACTTGGACACATTTTTAGAGCCTGTGGGACAGGTGACCTCTGCTCTCGAGCTGTCTGCGGGGTCCACGCCTCTCGGAACAGACTGGTGGACACTGAGTCCATGGCAGCGGCTTCACTGGGATCCTCGTGGCCTGAGGTCTGACTTGGGACGACGGGAATGAGCTGACATGGGGTGACGGGAAGGGAGGTGCAAGTTGTGCATGGCATTTTCGAGCAGAGGGACATCTAAAACGTGTCCTTCTCAGCTACAGCTACTGCCACTGTCCCTTGGTTTCACACTTCCCCCAATGACTGGTTCACTTTGCTCTGGTGTACTGACAGGACAGGACGTTCCTTTATAAGGGACGGGGGCAGTGGCAGAAATGGAAACGAGTGTTTTGAGAACGCGTGTGACACCATCACCTGCAGGCTCATCTGCATTTTCCATCATGCTGTGACCCGGACTGAGAAGTCTCTGTCTCGCATCCTCTTGCCACACTTTGCTGACACTGGAGACCCAGTTGTGAGGAGGGAGCCCAGGAGCCGGCGTGTGGGTGCTCAGGCACCGGGGACCAGTGTTCTAGAAACTTCCTGCTGGCGGCCCGTGTGTGCCCGCCTCGCAGCGCCCAGGGCACAGTGAGCGCCTGATCGAGACCCATTCACTGAATGAACGAGAGAGTGAATGAATCAGTAAGTTGCTGAATGAGAGTGTGCGTGGTAGGTATGTGGGCAAGAGGCCAAGGGCAGGGACACTCAGAGTTCAGTCCATTCCTGGAACCCCCTCCGGTAGAATGTCCCCCACATGCCTTTCCTCGGGGCAGGGGGAGGGTTCAACATTCAGCCATAACCTTTGCGCATCTCATTTCCCTCACCCCAACCAAGACGCTTCTGCACAAAACCAAGAAGAGCACGGAGAACCCGTGGGAAACAAACCCTACCCCGGGGCCTGTGAATGCAGGGACCGTCCCCTCCGTGACGGTACATCAGGGGGTCCCGGGCCGTTGTCCACCTGGGTCCCCGCCGTTATGCAGGCCACTCAGCCCAGAGAGTCCCTTCTTCTCCCTCACTGCTCTCCTAAATAGCCCGTCTCAGGACACGGGGACAAGGTCGGGTCCCCCGAGGGGCCCTCCTCACTGCACTTGCCCTTGTCCACCCACCCTGGCATCTGGTGGCTGCCCTGGACTGGAGCCTCTGCTGAGTTTTACGCTGAGTCACATTCCTCCCGAGTCGGGCACCTGGTACCCGCTTCGCAGACGGCTGTGCGTGTGGGGAGTAACGGGGCTACACACTCCTTCGAGCCTGCTCAGGGGCCCTGAGCACACGGCCCCGGGCTCCGGGGTAAGAAGTGAGGGTGGGCTCCCCGAGGGGCCGGGGGAGCGGGGCCGCGGGGCGGGTCTGAGGACATGAGTTTCCGCGCAGACGCGTCCGGCCCGCAGACGGGCCCCTCGCCAGGGACGGGCTGGGCGCGCACGCCTGCTGCAGCGGTCCCCTGCCCCCCGGAAGCCAGCACACTGTGTGTGCACTCCTCTGTCATCTATGGCCATCAGCCACCTCCCTAAGCTCACGGCCCCAGCGTGCTTCGGGGCTGGAACGGAACCGGGGCTGCGGGCTTCTAGTCCTGGGTTGTGCCCTCAGAGCAAGGTCCTCGCGATACCTCCACAGGAGACCAGGGGCCACAGCTGCCAGCCAGCACAGTTGGTGCCGGCTGGCTTACAGAGGGGGCCGGGTCGCTGATCCTGCCCACGTCACCTCAGGAGACCACCCGGCACCCGGCCACGGCCAGCCGCTGAGCGGGAAAGCGCTCCACGATGCCAACAGACCGAGAGGCCCACGACGGTGTTTAGAGATGGAAATGCCCCTAAATCATAAGCAGAGGTGGAACTGCGCCGGGAGGGGCGGGGAGAACGTTCTGGAATCGAATCTCGGGGCCGCCGGCCGCGCCAACGCTCCGGGCGAACACGACCCGTTCGGAGAGGCGGGTGAAGGCTTCTCGGGGACAGCGACGTCCACGCCCACGGCCAGCAGAGAGTAAAGGGCAGTTTGGGAGGACAATTACCTGCCGGGGATCCTGGGAAAGTAAAACTTCCTGGTTTCTCGGCCAGGAAGAGCGACTGTAAAACGGGGGCTGAGGAGCTCACAAACAAGATTTGAGAACTTTATCCAAACAGCTGCAGGTCACCTTCGAGGAGCCCAGACTCACTTGGGGCTGCTGGATGTTGCAACACCAAGTCCGAGGTCTCCCCCCGAAGGCTGGTGCCAAGAGCTGGCCCCACGGGACAAAGAGGGAACAGTTGCTCCCTTAATAGGAGCAGAAAACAAAACTCTCTCCCCCCACCCAACCTCCTGGCTTGGTTGGGAAATTGTCACTGTGCCTTTGAGGAGAGATTAACATCCTAGCCATGTCCAATCTAAAGGGCAGGTTCCCAGGCGGGGAAGGAGAGGCGTTCGAGAGAGAGAAGTCGGTTGTAGCAAACGTAAAGCGGGCGGGGGGTGGGTCGAGGATCACAAAAGTCATGGGACTCGACTCAATTAAAAGTAATGGAAATCACAAGCCTCCAATTAAAAAGAGAATCACAGAATCACAAAGGGGCAAGGATATTCGAGCTTGTTCTCTGCTTCCACCCTCGCACGGGCCTGGGAATCTCGGAGCAGGCCCCCTGGACACAGCATGGGTGCCGAGTGAGCAGCTGTTTGTACCTACTTTCCTGCCTGGGACACACACAGATTCTGCTGTGGAGAGCGAGAATGGGGGGTTCGCCCCCCCCCCCCCCCCACATTTCCTGAGACCCACGGAGGTGCTCAGCGAACAGCTGGAGTCGGGGACAGAAAAGTAGCCCCGTTCTCCAGGCTCGGGCAGGGAAGACGCGAGCGGCCTCGCCAGGTGCTCAGGCACACAGGACCCCCGGGCTTGCACGGAGGCAGCCCCGCTCCCTCAGAGCCCCCGAGTCTCTCATCTGGTCCCAAATCTTCGGAAGTGATGGCACCTGCTCTACGTGGGAACCTCTCTACACGTTCGCTCCTGGAACCATTTGTAAAGATGAGGCAAGATGGCTGACCCCGAAGCAGTTCGAGTCCTACAGGGTTTGGTCCCCAGCTCCACCTTAGGGGGTAGCACATCCTCGTAGCGGGCCTGATCGTTGCCTGCTCTGCGCATCACCCGCTTTGGAGGGACACGGACACTAAAGAAATATGCCTTCATTACTCACCCAGTCGGCTCATCCTCCTTGCTGAGGTGAGGCTAATAATAGTACCTCATGTCACAGGTTAGGGGACCTGTGAAGATGAAATGAGTCGACGTGTGGTGCTCCGAAGGGAGCCTGGCACGCAGTAGGTGCTCAATAGATATTAAATCTCATACTGTCGGGAGGCCATCACCCTCTGGCTGTTCTTTCATTTAGCATTTCGTTTCTCACTCAATGGGATTTCTGTATTTTGACACAGGACATCAAGGCATTTTGATGAATGTTTCACATCTCCTTTTATTCATGAAAGAGGTCCAGGGTCCCCAGCTAAGTAAGCGTACGGCAGTCCATGCTATGCTGGTCTTCTGCCAACGAAGTGCACATTTTGACATGGTTTAAAAAAACAAAACCGTTTCTGCAGCAACCCTTCCTCGCTTTCTGGTTGCCTCCTTCTCCCTTCCGAACCTTCTAGAGCGAGCTTGTCCGACCTGGGGCCCAGGACGGCTCTGAATGCGGCCCAACACACATTCGCAAACTCCCTTAAGACATTATGAGATATTTTTGTGACTTTGTCTTAAAAAAAACCTCATCAGCTGTTGTTACTGTGAGTATGTGTGGCCCAAGACAATTCTTCTTCCAGTGTGGCCCGGGGACGCCAATAGGCTGGCGTCCCTGCTAAAGATCGCTAGCAGACATTGCATTAACTCCCGGCAGGCTCTGGACAGTGAGTTTCAGCAATGGGAAGGTGAAGGTCATGTATAAAGTTGCTTTTCTGAATCTAACACCGGCACCCTCACCCAGTCCGTGCAGAGCGGAGGAGTGGGAGAGGAAAATCCCACCATAAAGCAGAAGGCCTTGGTGTTGCTAGGAATTCTCAGCCTTAAGCAAACACTGCAGCAGGCGTGCCCTCTCCCCCTTCGTGAGTGGGAAACGAACCGCTTGCTGGTTCCCTTGAGCTAGAGGGGCAGCATTTACCCCCCGGA
Organism: Lyroderma lyra; assembly: GCA_004026885.1. Classification (NCBI taxonomy): domain Eukaryota; kingdom Metazoa; phylum Chordata; class Mammalia; order Chiroptera; family Megadermatidae; genus Lyroderma; species Lyroderma lyra. The sequence continues at coordinate 89,707 of PVJL010003643.1, forward strand.
GAGAGGGCCGGGCCGGGCCGGCTGCCCACCGCAGTCCGGGCTTAGTCTCCATGGCATTTTCCACTTTTCCCAGGGCGGCCTCAGCCAGCAGCACTGGGGCTGATGCGACACGGGAGAGGAGGAGCTGTGCCACCACGCGCCGCAGTGGTGGAGCCGCAGCACCCACGCTCCAGGCCTGCGGGCTCCCAGGTCCTCGGAGCAGAGCCCTCCGGGAGCCGCTCCGCTGGGCAGACACATCCCTTTGCCCATTGTAGTTACAACGAAAACAATAAGCAGTAAATCCACCGAGGGTCCCTGTAGGCTCCCACAGGCCAGCGTTCTCACACTACCCATGGAAACTTGTCACTGCCTAGACCCTTTGATTCATTGTGGTCCAAGGGGTTTCTCAGGCTTTAAAAATAAATATTAACGCTGAGACGGCGCTTTGTTTCACTTTGACGCCCACAGCTGATGATCGAAGGCTCCAAATGAGATGCTCTCAGGGTGTTCGGGGACGAGAAAGGCTGAGAGACAACTCATTTCTGCCTCTGCCGTCAGAACCAAAACGGCTTTCGCCTTGTTCGGCTGGGGGTTACTCATTTGGAGGGTGCCAGGGTTTTAGAGTTCGGCTCAGTTTGACGTGTAAATGAAAGGTGTAACCTGGCCCAACCGCCCCGTTGTGTGCCTGCCTCCCCCAACACGCCCCACTGCTGGGGGGAGGCAGACGTTCGCTGAAATCATTCGAAAGTTCTGGAAACTGGGAGGTGACCAGCAAGCAAGCAGGTAGAGCTGGTGGTAAGCCTCCGGTGTGCAGGTCCCGACCGCTTCACCTGCAGAGGTGGGGGACCCCGCTTTCCCCTATGACGAGGCTCCGGGCTTTGGCTTGGGCACGAATCACCCCGGAGCTGGGTAAAAACACAAACGCCCGGGCCCTGCCCAGAGCCCAGGCCCCGTACTTATTTACTCTCCTAAACTGACATTTCAGAACCAACGCGTTTCAGGGGTGCGGGGGCAAATAACTGATGAGGAATGGGTAAGGCTTGCGGAAGGCCTGGCATGTGCCCAACTTACCCGTTGTTCCATCACCCCCACACCCCCACCCCGCAGGTGGCGTTGAGCCTCCCTGTGCCGTTGACGAGGACCCAGCAGCTCAGAGAAGGTCAAGTGAACGCTAGGTCTAGGGAGGCGCAGCTGCTAAGCAGTTCGTCAAAGGGAAAGACCAGATGCAAAACACCCCACCCGAATCCCAGGGCTGCCTCCTGGCCTCCCATCCAGGCCCGCCCGGGGGCGGGGCGCTGCACAGGTGCTGGGGCGCCACCACTCCCCACCTCACCTGGGCAGCCCTGTTTCTTCTCTTCTTCCTGATCGCTCTTCCCCTCATCTTGCTCCATCCTCCCCCTTCCTCCTTTCCCTCAGTCTGACCAGCACGGTGATCTCACTCGGGGAGTCCCGGGTCGCACCCGAGAAAGTCTGACGGAATTTGTTCGGTAGGTAGTGGCAGCGTCAGGCTTTTTAAATGTTCCCGGGTGATGCTAACATGCTGCTCAGACTGTGGGCACCTGCCCTGTCTTGGCCGGTCTCGCAGAGCTTGCAGAGTCTGGAAACCCACCTGGCCACGCTCAGGCTGAAGACGTGGCTGACCCCAGGGCGGCGCCTGTGGCGACATTCCAGCCCCATTACCTGGGAAAACACCTGAGATGAACCCAGGGAGTGAGCATCCAGCACCTTGGCTGGTCTCCACAGAGGGATTCTGGGAAAATAGGACACTTCTGGGACCAAGAGATGTCTACAGCTAGATGACATTAGAAGAGCAGCTACTACAGCCCCCTGCATGATGAACTGCCTGAAACAAGGAGTGGCTGTGCAAACCCAGCTCTCCCCAGGAGATCAACGCCACAGAGGAGACCGTAAATCTGGCCTCATCGGCCCCTCCTGCAAACAGGCTCCCCAGTTTATTACACACACAAACACCCTATGTAGGACAGAAAATGCTACACAGAGCTCTGCTTTGCACCTGCCTCCTTGAGGAAGTCTTTCAGACTGTAACACACCTCCTGTCCCTACCCTGGGCGTTTGCCTGAGGACAAGAACAAACGCATTGCACAGGGCCCCAGGTAGAATCCAGACCGCAGCCCATCAGGGATGAGCAGGCAGGAACCAGAGCCTGACTGAAACCTGACGGGTCCGTGCAAAGCGTGCAGTGTCGCTCCAGCACTTGGCACAAAGCCTGGCACACGTAGGTCAGCAATTAATGAACAAATGCATGTCAGAGTGACAGTGGGGCTTCAACCCCCTGCTTGTCACAAACCAGGAAATGCTGGGGAAAGTAACAAACACGAAACTTTCCTCGAGGAGTAAGATGGGCTGGCAGATCAGAGCGAGCAACAGCACCTCCCATGTGCAGGCCACCAGCGAGGGCAGGAAGCGACCCCTCTGGGCAGCCCTGTCCTTGGCCGTGGGCCAGGAGCGAGGAAGAGAGGAAGAGCAGAGGTGGGTGTCTGCTCCTCCACCTCCCAGGTGAGGACAAAGTGGGACATGCCCCAGATCCCAAGAGGCTCCACCTCGGCTGAGTCACAGCCACAAGGGGTGGGGGCTCAGAGGTGGTTAGGGACAGAGGCGTCCCTCCCTGGGCTCAGGACAGCTGCTGCTCGTGAGAGACAGCTGCAGATGGGGGCCCCGCACTTGGCAGCCAGCTCAGCTGTGCCCGTGGGGACCTCGGAGAGCTGAAGCAGCTTCTAAACGAGAGGAGTTTCAAAGACACCAAGAATTAAATCAACTCTGGAAAAGGTGACTGAAGACAAGGGGTGGCATCTGAACGCTTACATGTGTGGCAGGAGTTCAGAGGAAGGGGGAATCGTGACATCGCCCCCCGCGCGGGTATGGGAGGGGCTTGAAAATGTGTCTGAGAGCTCTACGGGGACATCTGTAGTCACACAGTTGGAGCAGTAAACATTCGCCCGGAGAGAATTCCCTCGCTGTCCTCTCCTTCCTATTTCTTGTGTACATTAAGCACTGTGATTTATGTTAGCAAGAAGTGGACTTCTCGCCTATTGCCTGACGTGGAGCTTCCTCGGAGGGCAGCCTGCCGAGGAGCCCCAACACTGCCCTCCGCAGAGAGGAGAGCGTGCAGCGCCCTGTGGCCCTGCCCCTCCAGCACGTGTGCCGTCCAGGTCACGTGGCACAGACGCATGGCGGCCTGCAAAGGCAGGAAAGGAGAAGGCACCTTAAAGAAACAGCAGGGATCCAACTCCGAAATGTTTAGTTAACTGTCCAACCCGACGAGCGTTTTTAGGGGATGGCTATGCCAGTCTGAACAGGGCCCTGCCAGTTACGGTCAGTGAGCCGGAGTGGCCCACAGTGACACCCTCCATGCCAACCTTGGCCAACTAACGGAGGCAGCTTAGCAGTGAGCGTGTGAGGTCATCTTGGTGCCAACCCAGTTTCCTGATTTCCTTTGTTCCGATTCTGTGCTCCCCAAGCCACCTCTGAGGACCATGTAGCTGCCCACAGAGAGGAGGGGCTGGGGCAGAAAACGTCTCCGGACAAATGGATACGCTGCATTCCAGCTTGAATACCCTTGGGAGATGGACAAATCAAGTCGCTGAGGTGCCAAGATGAGGTGCATTCACCCTGGACGGGGAGGGATGAATTCGGCAAGGACTGGCACCCTCAGCGGTCTCCGGGAGGTCCTGGTGCCTCCATTCTACTCCTCAGCGGCAGGGCGGACGTCACAGTTGGTATCCATTCTGGTGTGTCCAGTCCCTCAGCCCTGCCTGATTCTGACACGGCCAGACTGAAAGCCAGCCAACAAGTTGACCAGAAGGTGTTATGAGAAATTCCTGCTTCCAAAGAACCCAGGACTTAGGAAGATGTTCTATATATAATGATCAAACGTATTCAACATCACAAATAAAAATACACCCCAAGCTGATAGCCAAAACTGGGCGCACAGTTAATCTGGAAGAGCTGTAAGAAAGAAGCGTGTCCAGGGAAAAGCAGCTCGGTGTTGTGACACAAGGAAGGGTCTTGCAGTCAGAGACTTGGGTTCAGAGGCTTGACGGTGACTTTGTAAGGTGCAGGCAAAGCTAAGTGGGGTGACAAGAAAGTGCCGAACACATGGCAGGTGCTCCAGGAATGCTCACTAAAAAACATCGATGCCGAGGACGAGGACAGACATAGAGACTTCGCGCTCACTCGTCAGCCACTAGCTAAATGCTGGTTGTGGTAGCTCATTTCACTTTTACTACTGCCCCCTTTATTCATGAGGAAAACAAGGTATCCAGAGGTGAAGTAACTTACCCAAGGTCAGCACAGCTAGTAGGGGACAGAGCTGGGACTTGAATCCAAGCAATCTGCACCCCGAGTTTGGAATGTTAACCAATTTACTGCTTTTTTCCATTACATACGCCACACCACATTATCTTTGAACCATATTTATTACCAGACAAAACTGTCAAAACAGCTTGGATTTGTAGGATGAATATTTAAAATACTATAAATCTCTCACTTATAAGGGTGTGGTCACTTGGTGGTTTCTGCTGATCACTCAGTAATCTATCCAGGACAGTGATGTGCACGAACTATTTCTGGCTCAGTTAACATACGGCATCATATAAACACGGTCTCAGCCGAAGAGCCTGAACAATAAACGGTCACTAGCCCAAGTGCAAAATAGCACTTGATTTTCTCCCTGCCCGAGCATGCTATCTATTTATACTTTGCTTACTTCTGTGGAGTTCAAAGTGCTTTACACCCATTTCATCACAGCTACACTTATGTCAACCGATTGTCTCCATTACACACGTGTGACTAATGTACCCTACAACGCTTAATATTTACTATGGGATTCTCAGTTTTCAACCAGCTTTTTTTTTATCTAAGGGCTTTACTGACTGCCTTTAATTTATAATGAGTGGAAATCTGTTGACATTTAAAGAATAGCAGCTTACGGACCCTTTTAGCTAAATTCATTTCTTGCCCCTGAATGTTAACCATGTATGATTCTTTTTTATCCCTTTTTTCCAATTTCATTTATGGCTGACTTTGAACCAGAGGGATCTGTTATTTTAAAACTACAAGTACAATTGCCTTTTTTTCACTCAGTTGACTTTCTGAAGTCCATTATATATATTCTTATTTTTTCAGGTTGATAAAAAGTGCATTGGGACACATGAATTTCCAAATATGGTGTTCACCTTTTCAGTGATCATTTTTTATTGTTAAATTTACTGGGGTGAGTTTGGTTAGCAAAAATTACCTAGGTTCCAGGTGTGCAATTGTATAGTGCATCCTCTATGTGTTGCATTGTGTGTTCACCACCCAGAGTCCATTCTCTTTCTATCACCACATATTTGACTTCCTGACCCCTCCTGTCCCACCTCCTTACCCTAGGTCACCACTAAACTATTGACTGTGTCGATGAGTTTTTGTTTCTTTGTTGTCGGCTTATCACCTTTACGGGCAAATAAATAAATGAATAAATTTAGATGAAGAAATAAAGTAAAGAACTCTAAACAAATGTCTCCTTGGTTAGCTGGAGGTGTGCAGAAACTGGGAAACTAGGCTTACGCACCCTCAGGAGTTGCTGGAACATAAGATTTAGAAGCATGTGTAGTGCTGGGTGCATAAAAAGAAAGTCGTCCCTTGATATTTCTGTCAGACACAAATAAAAATAGCCCAAATTCTCAGCCTCAGGCTGTGGTACTGTTTACTTTTGTCCTCCCTTCACGAGAGTACTCATCTGTGTTACTGAAAACAGAAACTGCTGCCTTCAGGATGTCCCTGGTTTTGCAAAAAGGATACAGCAACAGTCCCTTCTCAGGAATCGGCCGGTGTCCTTTCATCCTACACAAGTCCCTGAAGTTTTCACCTTGCCCAAGTGTGTCATCTGCTGGTCTGCATTTAGGAAGATAGGACAGGTAAGGCCAGATACAGGAGACACAAGCGTCATGAATACCACAGTGTCCATAATGATGTTGGAGGAGTGTTTCAAAACAAAGCCATTTATTCTAGGAATGTTTTTGTGCCCAATGTTGTACTGTTGTGATGAGAGTTTCACTAGGTCAAGGACTAATCTCTAGTCACTATCCTTATTCAAAAGAGAAGGTCAGACATTTGAACTCACAGCTGTCCAGCGGCCCTGAGGTCTCTTTCGCCTCCGGGCTCTGCACATTCTGTTCTCTCTTCCTAGATAACCAGGCACCTCTTTTTTTCTCTTCCAGGACTCAGTGTAGTTACCATTTCCTCTAAAAGGCCTTTGCTAAAGCTGGGTGGGATGCCTACTTCATGGGCACAGCCCCACATGCCCTTCGCACTTATCTTACTGGGTTGAAAATGCCCGGATGAAGACCAGGCCACCTTCGGATAAAGACCAATCTCAGCAAAGAGTTGCATGAAGAATGGAAGAGGGACAGCAGGGGAGCGAGAAGGGAGATGGGGTGTGGAGGGCCTTCTGATGGTCTTTATTGTCCCTCCTGCCTGGCCACCTTAGGTGCGCCCTATGGAACTGTGGGAAGCTCTTAAATCAAAACCAGGCCAAGTCCAAAATTAGTTCAACTGATAAAAATTACATTACTTGAATGTTTTCAAAAGCAGAGTTTGCTCTTTTATTTTTCTTTGTTATTTATCCCAAGAAAATAAACAATGGTATGGTTCTTGTCTGTATCAGGTTCAACCCTGAAGGCTGGAGCAGTTTTCAGATGGCACACTCACTTGGCTCTGCTAACATAGGCTTGGCGTTCACACTACGGAAATAGCAGCAGAATCAAATGGGCTTGGGAAGTTTCCATTAGCTTCGTAAGTATATGTTCAAAGTTCAGACAAATGTGAAGCACAGGATAAAAAGTATTAGTAACAATGGTGAGTGGAATGTGCTAGAACAAAAGAATAAGAGCAGATAATTAAAGCATGTTTACTATTATAGCTTTTTGCAAATTACCTGTTGCAACAGCAAAATAGACTCTTCGAGCAATTAATTCATAGGCGCCATGTCTCAGGCAGAAGGACATATGGAAATAGCACGGGCTTTGGAGTTAGACCAAGTGTGGGTGCTAGCTCCCAAAACTGCGGGGCTGCACGACCGTGGCACGTTACCTAAGTTGGCAGAGCCTCCATTTCTGCCTCAGTTTCCAAATTGATGCTTTTACTGTTTGTCCAGCAGTGCTGTAGGCACTGGTGATCTTATGGAACTCCCACTATGTGCTAAACACTTGGACCTATATTTTCTCTCAACCTCACAAAATCCTGAAAGATGACGATGATGACCCTAAGCTGGACTGAAGTTTAACTGTATGCGTGATATGCATAAAGGTCTGAATCCACAAATTACAATGCAAACTAGACAATAGGTAATGAACATCATGAGAGCAACCTTTTCAGTAATTGAATAATACTCATTTTACTATAAACAATATGTCTACATCAACTAATCTTAATTGGTCATAATTATTCATTTTAATTTATAATACTTATAATTATTAAATCATATTATATTAAGGGAATGGTATATTGTATATCCTTCCAGAAAATGCTTTGCATACACATGCATATATACGTGTACCCAATTTCTTTTTCACCTATGGGATCACATTCTCCATACAGACTTCAACTTCTTCACTCTATAGTCGTCTCTGGCATCTTTCTATGTGAGTTCATATGTATCTACATGTTTTTTAACAGCTGCCTTTTGTTGCATAGTATCAATTTACCATTATTTAGCCAGTCCCTTACACAGTTATTTCTTCTTGCCCCCCAGTTTGTTTCCTTGTTTTTTTTTTGCTTTTGCTGCAAAAACAAAATAAATGGTGCTGCAACAGAAACCCTTCCACATATGCAGGAACTGCCCCAGAAATGAAACAGCTGAGTCAAAGTGTGCATACACTTAGGATTTTCAAAACTGCCTTCCATAAAAATTTACAAGAATACACCTTCCTTTAACAGTGCATGGAAAAAAAAAAGCTAGACTTTTTACTTCTCCTAATTCTCTTTTTAGGTTTGTCCTGAAGAAGGTACAATCTGAAGTTATATTAACTGATTTAAATGTTTACCCTTTGCTATTTACCCTTCATTCATGAGAGGTCCTGGCAGTTCTCACCTGTGGATGCTTTATTTAAAAATATAAACAACACTGGAGGTCAGAAAGTTTCTGCCTGCCCTAGCTTCAGTTTATAAAATTCCTCCATCTAAGAAGGAGGCGTAGGAAGAGTTCCCTGACCCCCAAAGATAAAAGCAACAGCAGACCAAACCAATCACAGATGAACACACTGAAGTTACTCTGCCTTTATGCTAGGCTGCCCCGTATTAGGTTCAGCACTAGATACGTTAACATACCTTATCTCACTTTAGGGTCTGTGTATTTGTGAGTATTTATAAGCCCAATAAAAGCCTCACAGATCACCTGATGAGATCTGGGAAAATAAGAACTGTCCTTCACCCTTGGTGAACAGCAATGGTGATATCAACCCACGACCCCTGGCCAGCTCCCCACCCCCATCTCACCCCCAGGACATCAAGTGAAGCTTTCAAAGGGCGGTCACAGGCCAGCCTTCTATCAGCCCCCAACCCCTAACTAACGGCCACTTCCGAGATAACTGATGTTTTTCTCGATGACCTTGAGGTCTGGTAAGATCCTCAAATATCTTCTGAATCATTAAAAGAGATGCCATGTGTCTGGCGTTTGGGATATTTTGTTGTTTGATATTTTGGTGTTCAGGATATTTTGTTGTACTTGAATTTTATAACAATTGGTTATAGGGAAGTGGTCTGGTGAGACTCTAAGTTAAACAGAACATTGAGTTAACCGGAACACTGCACCCCTCTAGCTAACTGCAGGATTTACTGGACTCACGGTAAAGTGGGATTTCCGTATTACTCACTCTTGGTCTCACCACCAAAAGTTGTCTTGACTTCCCCCCTACTGTCAAACTGAGCAAAAGAACAGATACCCACTCCCAGGACAACGAATCTGAAAAACAATTATTTCCCATCTCCTCCTTGTCAGAATCCCACATGACTGTTAAATCCACCCTCAGTAATGATCTCTGTTCACAGCCACATCGCCGAATTAGAGCAAATAAGTAATTGGTCTGGAATGCAAGGCTTGGCTGAATGATTTTGTGCCCCAGTACGTTCTCTGTGATTTGCTAATGTAAAGGTAGCCACTAATTTATCTTTTTTAATTTTTCAGAAAGTTTTTCAGAAGTCAGGGTTTTGAAAACTTCACTCTCCATTTCCTCCTCAAATTAATAAGGACGAAGCCGGACACCAAACGTGCTGTGGGACTTAAGTCTTCGCTTGCCGAGTCTTGAGGAGGTCCCAGAAGCCACTGAAGACAGACAGCAGGACCACCACGCCCGCACGGCCTGGCCCTCCATGAGGAAGAAGGCCCCCTCCCAGCGGCCTCTCTGAAGGCCAAGTCCCTGGCGATGGCTTCTGAGCCCTGCAATCCACAGGGCTGCCCAGCAAATCTGTATTTTAGTCACCATAAATCCCCTTGCCCTGCCTATGACAGTCTCTCTTCAACTGAATTCCACCTCATAGCCAGAAAAGTTTCTGAGAAGTGCCAGTACACTCAGGAACTGGTCATCTGTATTCAACGGCATCACTGACCTACTCCAGTAGGAAAGTCCATTTCGTGTGTGGGAAACACGTCAGGCTCTCCATGTCGGAAGCAGATTTCTGGGGAATCACTCCCTGGGTCTCCAGGCAGGGCAGCTGCTTAGTGAAGGAGTGAAGCCGACTTTGAAATTCAGGAGAAGCCCTAAAGGTTTCTGATGCATAGAGTGGGGATTCTGTCATCGGTGCCAGAGAGTAAGTAAGGCTTTGGGATAGTGCGTTTGCAAAACATAAAAGAGCAGCACATGTGGGCCCCCTGAGGACAGGCTGCTGTATGTAATAAATCAATCAGTGACCGATCAGAAGGTGCTAAATGTTGTGATGTAAAATGTGAAATGAAAACAACAACCTGGTTTTTATTTCTTTTGCATTACTGAAAACAAAGCAAAGCAAAACAAAACAAAACAAAAAAACTAAAAATACAGCTTGTGACATTTACGTTGCCTACAATGTGAATGCCTCCTTCCTGCGTGGACAGCTGATCAATCAGCTGCAATGTGCTCAGTGCTCTCGGAGCCCAGGCCGTTGTGGACAATATGACAGGTCCCTGCATCCAGGGCACGGGGAAAATAAACAAGCAAAGCACTGATGGATGATATAAAACTATCCAGAGGACTGAAGCAGAGTAACAGGAGAAGGTAGGACTGGCTGGTGGTCGGAAGGAGTGAGTGACGTTTAAACAGAGATTCGAAAGGTAAGAAGAGTGGCCTTGGGACAATGAGGAGGAGTACAATCCAGGCAGAGGTCGCAGGTTGCTCAAGGCCCCCAGAGGGTAAGCCTGCTGTGTTAGAGGATCAGGAGTTCAGCCCGGATGGCCCGTGAGCGATGGGCAAGTGGTAAGAGGTGGGGCTTGGAGCTCTAAAAGGGTCAGTCTATGAAGACTCTGGACATCAGACCGAAGAGTTTGGCTATTACCCTAAGCATGATGGGAAGTATTCGGGATGATGACACAAACTGAACACAACTTCTCTGCAAAGACCCTGCATTGGAGAGATGACCAAAGAGAGTGGGAAGAAGGGGCAGCAGAGGTCTACTCATCTGCTGAGGCCCCTCACCCAGTCGGTAGCTACAGGAAGGGCAGGTGGCAGGCAGCAGGGTCCGGGAATGCCATCACCATTGACACCACAACCACAGCACATGCTATTCCATCAGCACTTGTTTGGTCAAGACCAAAGTCAGCAAAAGATCTTCACCCTTGACCCTGCCCCAGCTCCCCGATCTAATCCAGCCTCTCTCTGCTTCCCAGAAATACTAAACTCTCTGTTTAAATATGCCAAGGGGTTTGGGCCCCCAAGCACGGGCAGATCCCATACTTCTCCTGTTAACCACTTTTGGGGATGAAAATATAGGGAACTAGAGCTGAAATTCTCAATGCATTTCCTCAAAGAAACGGGGTTAATCAATTCTGCAGCCATATGTGCGCCATGTTTCAGGGTATCAGGAGGAAAACTCCCAAATATTGGCACCCCATGACAAATGTCATACTCAACCACTGAAGACCTATTTTTAGCAAAGTCAACCACTAGGTTCTGAGCCAAATGAAAGGTTATTTATGTGTTATCTGATAAGCACATGTTACTGTGGTCATCAAATGGCTAATCCAGACGAGGAATTCTATGGAAGATGCTTGTTATGAAAGCAGAATGTACTGTAGTGATTACTGATATTCAGAAATGTAAATAAATTGGCATAAATGGTAAAGGGACCATGAACTTTATAACTAAATTTCAAACGAGTCCAGTGAAATGGTATTTCTTGATATGGATCATTAACAGTGGCAAAAATATGGAAAGAGAAGTCACATTAGGTGGTGAACTGATTATACAACAAGTTGACAATGCACTGTAGAATTGTATGCCTGAAACCTATGTAATCCTTGCTAAAGTGTCACCCCAATAAGTCTAACAATAAAAATGAATTTAAAAAAATGTGCCCTAAGGTTTTTCAACTTATTTGTCCATGATAGTGTGGAGGCCATACCCCAAAGACATGGTTCTAAAAGGGTATCTTCACTCTAGCACGCTATTGAAAAGACTGACGTAGACTTCTTTCCTTCCTAGCATGACCTGAGCAAGATAGATTACATTCCTTAACCTTGGTTCCTCACCTGTAAAAAATAAAGGTAATCACATTCCTCTTTCATAAGGGTGTTGTGATGATGAAATGAGATAAAACACTCAACACAGCACCTGGATGGCAAAGTTGTACACATTTTAATAAATGTCAGTTCACTTTTTCCTTTAGCTTTTTGCTTCTTTTTAGCAAGCTAAGAGTTTTAAGTTTTACGGTACGTTTATGAACACCATCTGATGTCACATAAGCTAAAGGGCTGGGGCTTACATCATCAGACCCTAGAGCAGAAGAAAACATGCTATGGAAAAGAATCCGCCCTCGGTCAGAAAGCTGGAGGTCAGGAGCCGGCCCTGCCACCAACATGCTGTGTGGCTCCGGGTAAGTCACTTAATGTTTGGTCAAGCAGGCCTCGGCTTCATTGGGTTTAGATGATTGACACTGGCCTATTTTACCTCTAAAAGTTCCAGAGTCCCTCCCATGCCGGCCCGGGGCAGCCCCGGCTAGTGTCCACCCACGTGGCCTTGCTCTTGCAAAGATCACGTGTACAGAAACCTCCGATGATAGCAGAGGGACAAAATAAGGAAGAAAAAGTCACTCCTTCACCCTCTTTTCAAGAACTACTGCTCAAAATTGCTCACATCTGGCACGCCTCAATGGTAATCATTTGCAAGGTTCAAGAACGTTGAACCTTGAAAGTGAAATAAGGAGCTTTATCTTCAAAAGGAAAATTAAAGACCTGGAGCAGCCCACTTGGGACCTTTTTATTATACCTGGATAATGGCAGGTATTATTACTCTATCCAGCAGTATGTTTTTATGAATAGGCTAACACATACCCTTAGGCTGTAAAATCGTGCTTTAGGATATAACCTGTTGATTCAGAAACAAAATAAAATACTGTTTGCATGGTAGGTTTTTAATGAAAAGTCTAAAAACACACCTATTTAACAAACCTCTATTTTTATTGAGCCGGCCTAAAAAAAGCCTGCTTTTTAAAAAAAAAATCTAACTATGGGTGGTCTCACACCTACAAGTGGGACAAGAATCCTTTGTCAGACCATGCGTCTTAATTTTTGGTATGGAAAATGTGGTCACTGTAATTATAAGCCAGAGAAAGTAAAGAATTTAAAAAATTCTGTGCAGGAGGGGAGTAATAATTCGTTAGCATTCAATAAAACTGTAATTTAACCAGCGTTTAGGTATGTAATAATCAGCATTAAAATTACAGCACTTGACAATTTTCTAGTTTACCTTATGGCTATTTTTCGAAGAGTCTTATTTCCTCGACAAGACTTAAAGCTCCTTGAGAACAAATGCGGCGTTTCCCGTGCCCCTCACCCCCACCCAGCCCGGTACACGGTTTGTTTTTTGTGTTCAATGAACCACAGAGAATGTCTCCGGAAAAAGCTCAGGAAAATCAGGCGAGAAATCATTCAGGGTAAGGGGAAATCAATGCGCAACTTGTTTAAAAGCTATTCTCTTAGGCTTAAAGGTATTTCAAATATAGACTTTAAAAGGTTCAGTTATGGAAAAAGTTCATGTGCACAGGTTTGCAAATGGGATAGAGCCAGGAAAAGAGTCAATACTAATTAAGTATTGATAAGGGAGGAGGGGGCTGTTTTGTTGTGCAACTTTGACACTTGGCAACTAAAACCTTCTCCCTGATGGAAAGGCTTCACCAGGGGCTGGAGCACACGTACTGGAGGGGGAGCTCTCTACGGCCTTGGGGGGCCTTGAATGAAAAGATCAAAGTCCAATGTGGAAAATTAATGAGAGCCGAGCACCGCATGCGCTTAATATGCTTAGCTAACTCAGGCGGCAAGCAAAGACGAGGTGGGCCCTTATCACACAGGACAACACACCGCGCCCTTCCAGGAGGCTGGGGCACAGGCGGACTTGAACTTTCCTTCCCCGGGAAGAGGTACAGCTATGGCTTCCTCTCAGCTGGATGTCCTCCATTTCTCAGATTTCTTAATTCCACACTGCAACCTACTTTTCCTCCTAATCTCTCTCTGTCTCTGTCTGTCTGTCTGTCTGTCTGTCTGTGTCTCTCTCTCTCTCTCTCTCACACACACACACACACACACACACACACACACACACCATCCGGAAAGTTTCCAGCCATGAAAAATAGAGGCATTTATGGCTGGATTTTTGCAGACAGCCCTCGTATGTAAAATTGTTAACGTAAATCCCGGTGTTTCCACACCTAAACTCCATCTCCCAGACTGTATCTCGTAACCAGATAGGGCAAAACCCAATTTTCCTTCACAGGTTTTGATTTCTTGGAACAGAAAACAGGATGATTATAAATACAGGTGAGACAGAGTAACGTTTTCCTGAAACAGGTAAGAAAATAATGGCGTAGTGACACGGGATTGCCAAGCTCCTAGGGCTGAAATAGGCTTTAATGTGTGCTTCGGGGCTTGGCTTCGTGTGAGGAGCTGCAGTGACCAAGGGCGGGGCCTTGGCAGTGCCCTGGCTCCAGCCCCCCACCCCGCAGGGCTGCGGCCTCGTTGACAGACCCCCCGCTTTCTCTGAGCTTCCGTTTCCTCGCCTAAATGAGGAAAAGGCCGTACCTGCCCGTGGTTCCCAGGCCTCAGACGGCGCAGGGCGAGCGCTCAGCACGGTGTCTGTCATGTGGTGAGAGCTGACTACCTGGTGGTTATTTCTGTCACCATCTTCTGCTGTCATCTGTACTGCCCGAACCGTGCAGGATGCAGGAGCACTTCGAGGTGCCTGTGTGCTCTGTGACGTCCCTGGGGGAGGGGGCTGCGTTGCAGGAACCACGCCTGGGAGACCAGAGACAGCCGTGGAGAGAAAGGACGAGGGTGGGAGCGGGAGGAAAGCTTCCATAGACAAAGCAGTAACATTTGACCTCTCCTCCTCCTCCTCCTCCTGTCATCACCAGGTATTTTAAATGCAAACGAAACCCGTAGCTGGCAGACAGGGGCTGAGATGTGCAGTCTGTGGGACAGCGTTGTCCTGCTGGCAGACGGGGTCGGGGGTGCAGAAGAAGCGCCAACAGGCAGCAGACGCACTAAACTGCTCCGCCCTCCCCGGCCGCCGTGGGCTCCCTCCTCGGAAAAGCTCTACGTTCTGTAACATCGGGTCAGAGGGTGGATTTTATGGGAGCTCCTCGGGGTATCTGGTCTTGCTTTTGTAAGAAAGCAGTTACGTTGGCTTTAACAACAAAGCAAAGAAGTTTCAGGTTAAGGAAAGGAGAACGGGGATGCCCAAGGGAGAAGGTGCCACTTGGCGACGCCACGTATCGGCCAACGTGTCGACCCACACGCAGGCACGTGCGCCCCACATCCCACCGAGGCTCGTCACCTCCCCTGCGGGGTGGGGGACAGAATCGTACCTCCCCTCCCCTTTATATCAAGAACATTCAGCCACGTCCAACCACACGCAGGTTCAATATGGCACGAAGAACCCCAACCAAAACAACACCCCCATCACAAAACCCCACAGCATCTCTCCAAGCTCCTGGGTCCCCGATGAAAACTTCAAGGACCAACTCAAAACCTTGCTCTTCGAGAAGGACACACCCCACTGCGGCAGCCACATCCCCGTTCTGTTTGTTTGGGTTTATCTTCGCCTTCATTCTGCAGGGCCTCACAGATATGACACGGTGATTTAATTCTCTACAAGCCTGCCTCCCTCCCAATTCTTAGAATGTAGGTAGCACCACTACCGGTGTTCTTAGAGCTACACACGCCTGCCAGAACCCGCTCTTCACTGGAATCCCTACTTTTAGTTATTTGTAGGTTTTTCTTTACAACACAGGAAACCAACTATGAGGCACTGCTATAGACACCAATAAAGGGGCTTCTAAAATGTTCTCGAGGGCTGGCAGAACAAAAACTGACTTATATCCAAAGAAAAAGGAGACAGTGACTTCCCCCTTACACCGGGTACGGGAAAGTTAAGAGTCTAGACACTCTTTCGTCAGGCGTCAAAATTTACTTGTGACAACAGATCTGCTCAGAGGCATCTGTGACGGGGCTCGCAAACAATTCTTTCTACCATCTCAGGTGGCAAGACAGTGAAGAGTCCAAGAGGAGAGAGAAGTGACAGTGGGTTGTGTAACAGAAGGAAAATCGAGCTGGGAACGAAGAGGTGGCGTCTCTGTGACACTGCTGAGTCCCCAGACTCACCGAGAGCGGCGGGTAGAACCACCAGGCGCGTCTTACATAAAGCAGCACTTGGGGATAACAGAGGGGAAGATGGGGGCCTCTTCCTAATGACTTCTGCTCCAACTGCTGCACCGACACCCAGTTCACCAGAGCACTCAGCCTTGAGCTCAGTTCTCTTGACCAGGCTATCAGCACCTTGAGTGTCCAACAAATTTAAGAGAAGTTTAAGGTTATCATCCAGCACTGCCATTTAAGACTTTCTGTCACATGGCCAAAACGTCCTGAAGCCCGGATTCCTGAAAGTCTTTCAAAAGACACTAACCAGTTCATCCTTATCAATTCCCCTCCCCCACCCCGCCCCAACAGAATGGACTTGACGTCTCCTAAGGTGGTTAACATGCAAGGAAATGAAGTGGGTGACTCTATGTGACTTCACTGGATGAGTAGGTTTTTAAAACAAGTTCCTTTGAAAAGGAAGTTAATTTATTCATTCATTCGCTTAACGTCAGACTACTGGCAGCACAATTCTACGACAAGGAACTTCACTAAGATTTAGGAGGCCTGGCTCTGCAATTAACCAGGAACACCACCTCAGGCTGTTCACCCTGACTTTCTGAGCTCCCTGCGCCTCGGTTTGCTTATCTCTGCAAGGGTGAGGCCTAGACCAGATGGGCTCTAAGGCTGCAGCCTTAGCCCTTGGGAGCTACAAGTTTATGGGGATTCTACTCTATAAAAGACACTGCTGGTGGCCACAAGGGAGTAAAACATGCCAAGACAGGCTGGCCACGTCAACCTGTTTACAGTGTCATGGCTTGGCTGTGTTTCCAAATTTGCATCACAGGTGCATGTTGACTAGGCATGCAATTTCTGTCTTTCTTTAAACGTGTGCCTCCCCTTTGATGTCTGGAGGCTTTTTTGTTTAGTGGACCCACTCCTATTCGCACAGCCATGGCCCAGCATCCTCACGGTCACCTGTGCTTCCCATTTCCTGTGCAGCCACATTTTCGTGGCACTGACACTCTTAGAAGGTCTCTCTAGGAGGGCGACGTGGGCCTGAGAGGCCATGTTCCGGGGATTGCAGAAGGTGGGGTCATTCCCGATCTATGGAGACTCTTCTCTTCTCTCTCCTCCCTCAAGAACAAGTGTCCTGGGCCACATCCGCAGCCCGGGGACGAGAGACCTGTTTTGCAACCTGTGCGGGTCGGACCTGCCAACCTCTAGGCCCAGGCCCACAGGCTGACCCGGGCCGAGCAGCCTCGCTAACCAATCACACCTCGGGGAAGGGCGGTGTGTCCGCAGCCGCTTTGCCCCTATGAAAACGTCTGGAAACGGTCCACTTTCCATGTCCACTGCAGGAGGGCCTAGACTGGGTTTTATTGAAAAATAACTCCTCTTTCTTGAAGACTGAGAGCCAGCACGGCCGTAAAGAGGATTCCTCTTTCTAGACATACTAGTGACGAAGACCGGGAAACAGAGCTCTCAACTTGGGCAATGACATCACGCGCAGAACAAGGGAAAACTTTAGGGATGTTCCCCAAGTATTCAGAAATTAGAAATAAATGAGTCCTAGTTTTTAAACAAGAAGCTCCTGAGAAGGTATCACAGGTGACTGTGATGTATCAATATGGCAATTAGCAAGCAGAACAAATTAGTATCATTTGAAGCTCAGCTATAAAACAACAAGTTTCTACTAATAAAATACAATTTAATGGGAAGAAGTCAAGTTTGTTGTCACAGAGGGCTGAGTATATATCCTCACTATAACATGCTAGAAGCAATTTAAGAAATTTTCTAAGTCTTAAAAACTACACACACACACACACACACACACACACACACACACGGGCCAATTATACTATCAATGTGTAGAATTGTGAGAATTAAGTGACACACTATAAGCAAACTCTTTCTATATTGTAAACACAATAGCAATGTGAAGCATTATTATAATAATAGACATATTTATTCAAATACATGTTACTTTGTTCAGAATTATTTGATTTCTAGTCTACCTTTCATCTTTTTGGTTATTTTAGGAATGAGTGTCTAATTAATTCAGTTTATATACATTTCTTATCCAAACTCTTTTCACATTTTCAAAGCACAAGTGACAGAAGAACAGAAGCTTAAAATAACCAGCGAAATAGCACCACAGAAATAGACTAGCTGGATAATTTAAAAAGCATTTACCCTTTGCCCCAGCGCACTTCCAGTAATTTATCCTGCTCACATATGAACTGACTACTAAACAAGATTATCTATTGGGGCATAATTTATAATATCAAGAGACTGGAAATAACCAGGTGTCCACCAATCAGGTTGGTTAATCAAACATGTGTAGTTGTCACGTAACAACCTTCATGTATTCACGCCCTTCTGTAGGTCCTTCCCACACTGATGCAGGTCTTGGCCCTGTGACTCGGTTTGGTTATGGGACATTAGCCAGTGTGATGCAAGCAGAGGCTCGGGAGTCCTTTTGGACTGGGGCATAATCCCTCTCTGCTCTTGGAACCCGGTCACCATGAGAAAAAACCTGGGCTAGTCTCCTGGAGATGCAAACACCCACTGGCAGCTGGACTCTACCACTGACACGTGAGTGAAGGCATCCCAGATCGTCTAGCTGCCACAGCAGAGCTGCACAAAGGTCTCACCCATGCGAGCAAGACCATAGAAACCCAGGAGGAGAGTCATCCAATTGGCCCCAGTCCAAAGAACTCACCCATAGGACTGTGAATGAATAAAATCATTGTTGTTTTAAGCCTCTATGTTATGGAGCAGTTCATTCTGCAGCAACAGATAACTGGTAGACCCCAACAGTACTTTACTATCTAGGTAGCATCCTGCCTATAAAGACAGGAAAAGGATGCACTCATGCACTGATCTGCTAAGGTCTCCAAGATAAATGACCAGATTAACAGAGCCAGTGAAGAAAAAGCAAGTAGCATGCTGCCTCTTGTGTAAGAAAAAGGGGAACACTTTAAATATATACTTATTTTGCATGAAGAGACACTAGATATACACTCAAAAAATTAACATACATGTATATTAATTTCAGTGGAGTAAGGGGTAGTGATTGGTGGATGGGGACAGGGGCGGGAGTGAGATTTATCAATAAATCCTTTTCTTAATGGTTTCAGCATATGAACCATGTGAATATATCACCTATTCAAAAATAATGTTTTTTAAATTGAAAAGTCAGGCTAATTCAAGACAGATATGACAAAGCTTGGAAAAGTTGCATTTATTATAACTCTACCATGATAACATCCTTCCTTTGAACCAGAATAATCCTTCTTTTGTAATCATGTGGTTATTTGCACACACCGTTTATTTCTCCTGCTAGATTGTAAGTACCTTAACAACAGGGACTAGGTGTCCTGCATTTTTGTTTCTCCTGCAGCTGACAAGCATAGTGCAGGGCACAGAGTAAGTGCTCAATAAACGCTGCTGAATCAAAGACATAAATAACCTTCCGACATCACTAATAGTCTCCATTGTTAATGCCGGTGCGTCCTCTAAAACCTTCAACAGTCCAGCTTCTTCTGCCTGCACGCACGCTGCATGCACAGTGCACGCACACTGCACGCACAGCTCTGAGGAGAAGGGTGAGCATTTATCACGATGTGGGCCTCATGTCTCTCACATACGAGTACATACTTAAATGTACAAAAGCTACATTTGAAAGCCATAAAAGGAAAAGAGGCTAAGCAAACGCCCCCATTTAGAAAGACAACAACAATACTCATTTGACTAGAGGAAGTGTAGAAAAACATCTTTTATTATTTCTCACAAGTAACAAATTTCACTTCTGTGGTTGAGTAAGCAGCAGCCTGTCTACTCTGCAAAGCAAACTGAGTGATCCAGATAAGTGGGCTGTGGGGATGGGGAGCCAGAAAGCTCCCTTTCCCGTGCTCGGGCCTGCGGAGGAGCTGGCGCTCAGGCCAGTGTGGGGTCTGTCTGCTGTGACTTCAGCGTTTCCAGGAAAGAGGAGACCACAGCTTTCTCTGTAACCCATTTCGGGTTTGACGGTTCTCACTGGAAGTCTTCACTTACTCTGAACCTGTACCTTTCCTACTGGGCCCTACCCTCTTCCTCTTCTAGAATAGTTCACTGTCTCTATATCTGACCCCCTAGAGAAGCTTCACGTCTTCTGGGAGGAAGTCTGGGTTGTCTCCATGGCTGTGTCCACATCGCTCCCTCCAGGATGAGTGCGGTCAGTGTGCAGAGCCCTCCCAACCCTTGTGCATCCCAGACTCTGTCATCTGGCAGCATCACATGACCCTAGGACTACGTTTGTGCTCCATGAACATGGCACAAGATAAGAGCCACAGGCGGTGACGAGGTAGGAGGTAAAGCACTAAGCATTGGAGGACACGTATGAGTCAGCGTGGATCCAACTGTCTCAGCAGAGGCAGGACATCCGAACCGTCGGTCCCCGCAAGCTCTCTCCGTCTTTGTGTCTTCCATGTCAGATCATTCCAATGCCGCGACTTCCTCCTAGATTTCCTATCCCAATATTTTTATCTATTTCCCAGTTCTCTGTAATGCTGCACTCCCCCTGCCCCGACCCCCAGCTACGACAGTGGGGACTCTGTCACTGCGGGGGTCACCATTTGGAAGTTCTGCAAGGTAAAGGCAGGAGGAGAGCTGAGGCTGACAAGGTGAAATCCAGGCAAGCTGTGGTTGTGTGCCTACTGTGTGCAAGGAGCTGGGCTAGATGCTGCGGGAGACGTGAAAGAGTAAGACTTCACGAGATGGGACTTAGAGGACAGAATGTGGGCCTGGATGTGCAGAGCTCACTGGAAGAGTGGGGTGCGCGGGCACGAGGACCCGGGAGGCTGGAGGCAGCCAGGAGGGTGAAGGGGAGTCAGTGGGCGGGGCAGGGGCGCAGAGAGGCAGCGGGGGGGCGACCAAGGAGCCTCCAGACCCCGGGTCTACAGAAAAAGGCAGCAGAGGCAGAGAGCACGGACGGCACATTGCTTTTGCCCGGGACAGGCTGAATTTTGGAGGAAAAAAGAGGAAATTTAGCACTAAACTGTAGTAGTTTCATGAGAGAAGCCAGGAGAGAAAAAAGCCTTTCTGAAGAAGGGAGTGCACAGGGAGGGAGGGATGGCTTGGGGGCTGGCTTGGGGGCTAGTGTCCCTGGACGGCTGAGCTCCCAGAGCTCGGGCCCACAGGGGAGGAGCGAGAGGTGCTGAGCGGCAGGGGTGTGCGTGCGGGCCACGGGGAGGGCTGCCAGGAGGCCCTGCAGGCAGGGAGTGTCCCAGCCACCTTAGTGGGGATCCAGCAACTGAGCGTGCTCTGGCCCCCCGCTTGGCGCCACATAAATATCCCTCCACGGGACACGGCAATGCAGGAGTCACTCTGGGGAGACACCCAGGAACACAGCCATGTCACATACGTCCAAGGAGCAGACTTCAGATGACAAAGGACACTGAACGCTGCTGGGAGGATTGTAGGATGTCCCGAAGATCACGTGTCACCCCGCCATGGGGACGCTGCCCTATTTGGTACGAAAAAGCGTCCCTGGGACCTAGCACACGTTTGATTTTATTCCCGTGCTGTTTTCATTGTGCCAGGAGGTCTGGAAACTTCCAACATTAAAAGTCTGACAGGAAATGTGGGACAGTGGAGCCTGCACCCACTCCATCGACGACACCGTCTGGTTTTTCTAACCTCAACTTTGGAAAAAGGAGAAACTGGCACAGGAACGACCTTTCTTACAAGGAGACTATTCTGGGGCACAGGCCATCTATGTCGCACGGAGGGAAGGTACCCTGATAGGAGGGACTCGAACAAGAAGAGCTGAAGCTCTCAGTCCACATCCCCCACCCCCGCTCCGGGTCCTGTCACCCGGCCATCGGCTCTTCCGCTCGGAGATGCTGCTTTAATCGAGCTGAGAGGCGGCCTGTTGTGGCCTCTACTCACGAGTGAGCATTTCTCACCTCTGTGCTCCCGTACGATTATTTTTAACACAGAGCACTCGCTTTCACCTTGCGCAGGTTTAAGACATGCTGACGCTGAAGAACAGGTGTACACAAGGCGACCTGTTGTTTATGAAGATGGTGAACGACCTAGAAAGACCCCTCTTCCCCCAAGACAGGTGAAGTCGTCCGCCCACACCTCTGCGTTCACTTCCCTGGCTCTTACGGGCTTTAAGGTGGAGAAAAAACGGTTTTACAAGGGGACGGGGTGCTGGAAACCGGGCACCACCCGACTGCAGAGGAGGGAGCCGGAAAGGAATACCGGGTGCAGGCAACGGCGTGAGGACCCGCAGGGCTGAGGCGCAGGACCGTGCGCTGGGTTTGGGGGGCTGTGTGCGGGGCGAGGACATCCGGCCCAGAAGGCTGGGAGACGGGGAAGGGTCTTCGTGGAGGACACTTCACCGGCCAGGCGGAGGAAGGCGGGCCTCCTCCTGAGAACAGGCACCCCTGGACGACCCGACCAGGGAGCACAGAGGTCGCAGAGGGGGCGGCCAGCAAGCCCGCAGGAGGCCCCTGCCGCAGAGCGCACCACGCCCCATCGGCCCGCACGGAGCGCCGTGGCAATGACGCTCAAGGAAGCTGAGACTCTGGAGTCATGCGGCCTCTGTGCGCCCCTGCTCTGGCTGGTGGCCCCCAGTGACGTGTGGGGTCTCCGGGAATTAGTGTCAGCTCACAGCCAGTGTCCGGTAATCCCCAGTGCGCAGTTACCCTGGTGAAGGGCTGCAGCGGGTCCCGGGAAAGGCTGGGACAAAGGTCAACAGTGCACAATTTTGGCAGTGGAGCAGGGTGCTTCCTCAAAGGGACCCAGCCTCCACTTCACTCAAGGGGTTCTGGGTCCGTAAACAGGCTCAAGTCTGGGAACTGAGCGGCCACGACTGTTTTTATGGTCCACGCTGGACTTGGGCTCACTTGACCGAGAACCCTTCCGGCCTACCCAGATCACTAAGGACTCAGCAGATGGCCCATCTATTTGCACTTCTAGGGACATCAAGAGGACAGCGTTTGAAACGGAGGAAAGAAGGTACCTGTGAGCCTTCGGATCTAGAAGAAAGTGAGAAGATAGAAGCAAACATGACTGAGATGTGGGGACCAGGATAGGGCTTGGTCTGGGGAAGAAAGAGGCAAAATGAATGGATTATCCGTGTGGGGGTGACCCGCAGAGAGCTGGGAATGTGGGATGGAAACAGGACTCCCGGGTCTGGAGCCAGGGATCTGGACCAGCTTGCCTAAAGCAGGAAGGTTTTGAGGGAGGAGATGAGATCTGCGAGAGGGAGAAATCAGAGGAAAGGACACACCGCCTGCGCTGGGACAGTCGTCTGCACGTACCCGAGTGGGACAAGAAGGCAGAGCTGCTGTGTCCGGCAGAGATGGGCCGGCTGGCACGGTCAGAGGAGGAACTCACCTTGTGGAACAGAAGGTCAAGAGACAGTTCCCTGGGTCCCAACTGCTCCAGGACAGTAGCACAGCGTGGCTCTGGGTGTCCTCAGAAATGGGTGGGAAATCCCCTCATACAGCAGCTGCCTTATTAGTGCGACAGACACGCTGCAGCGGTGGGGGGCGGGGAGGGAAGTAGAGGCAGAGAGACAACCGAGCTTTTAAGAAGCTTAAAAACTTGGGGAGGAGACGTGACGGCAGTCCGAAGGAGCAGCAGAATTAAAGGGAAGTTGTTGTTTTTCTTCCCAGGATTTGGGAGCCCTAAGTATACTTGTGGGCAGTGAAGGGGAGGTGAGGAAGGTTCTAGAAGGTGGGAGGCGGCTGAGGACCCCTGGAAGGGCCCGGACTGTTCCCTGGAAGAGAGGAAGAGGGGACTCTATGGACGCACGGGAGGTGATTCATGGAGGCCTTTGGGCGAACGCGTCAGGCCCAAGCCAGAACCATTTCTTTATTCCTCACAGGAGAGTCCACGAAAGATGAGCAGGAGTCCGCGTTATCGTATCACTTCAGATGGCATTCCCACGTCCCACTCCCCAAGTGTTATTTGCTTAAAAACTTCCTTAATGCGTAACCTCCTCGGCGGTGACGAATTTCCAGCCACAACCCTAGGAGCCAATGTATTAACCGAAACGCATGTTGCTCTTTTGTGAATGAAATACAAAGAAACCGAACTTCTAATGAAAGACACTGGATTCAAAGATAATATTTTATCTGGCTTTCAGCACAAGTCATATGTCTCCGGATGAGCTTATCTGGCCCATGAGCCTCCTGCGTGCCTTTCGGTTCATTCCGGGCCCCCAACCCCGCCCCTCAGACAGCAGTGTCCTTCTTCATTGCCCTTCAGTGCTGCAGGGCTCTGCTGCATAAATCGGGGGGCTTCGTGCAGATCTGTGAAGACTTGGCCTCCGTGTCCCTGCTCGGAACCCACACCCCCGCGGCGCGCCCGGATCTCGCCATCTCTGGCCCCGTTCCGGGACTCCAGCCTCTCCCCTACTTGGTTCTGCTCGTCCCCGGTACCGAGGGTCCTGCCCCGGCTCTGTTCTCACGGCGCCCATGGGTCACTCCGCAGCCTGTTTATTCGTGTCTCCCCAAGCCTTCAGAAAACAGCCTCTGGAGGCTCTTGTTTTCGTCTGACTCAAACCTTCACCCTGACTCATGCCCACAGGCATCTCGGTGTGGCATCCTTTAGTTCCAGAGCTGAGCCATCCCTAGCTTTGTCAATGGTCGCTGTTAATCTTGAACTGAAAGTCCCTTTGACGGAGCACTGCAGTTGGGTGACTGCTTTCTACAATCTATTTTAGGGAGCGTGGCCTCACGTTAGTCCTTCCGACATGCACAGTGAACCGGGGCCTTCGGGGCAACAGAGCTGCCGACGTGCAGCCTCTCTCTCCGGCAGGTAGAAAGTACCATGGCGTCTGGCACGATCGTAACTTGGCTGCAGTTCCTGGCTCTGCGTGGTGAATGACACGTCTGCCACACGGCAGAGCCACACACCGTGCAGCGGCGCTTCTGCAGAGGCACTGGGGTGAGGCTCTTCAATCAGGAAACTCAGGGGACACGTCGTCTGTGACTGTCCCGGTCCTCGCACAACTTTTATCAGAATGCAGTCACGTTTTACCGGAAATGTAATGGGTTGGCGATATTGAGGGGCAGGGGGTTAAGGAATCCGACAGTAGAATATGGCATTTCTAGTTGTCCTCATTGTCGCGGGCAACTTCTAAGTGGCCCTAAACACACTGCACTTAATATTTTTGAAAATCCTGAGTTTCCCTAAAAGGAAGGAGGGAAGAAAAGAAGTTATGATGCTTTTAATAGCCGTGTGACGTCGAGTGTCCCATTTTAGAGGTTAGAAAATCAAGGCTAGAAGGTGGCCACAGGCCCCAGCTGGGACCCAGCTACGTATCTCAGGTCTGAATTCCAAGCTTCATCACATCCAGGTTGCTGCCTTGATATGAGGGATGAAAAGGTGTGAAAGGAACGGCAGGGAGGGGTTGTGAGAGAGAAAGAACATTTAGAAACTTCCAATTTGT
Organism: Lyroderma lyra; assembly: GCA_004026885.1. Lineage (NCBI taxonomy): Eukaryota > Metazoa > Chordata > Mammalia > Chiroptera > Megadermatidae > Lyroderma > Lyroderma lyra. The sequence goes on from PVJL010003643.1 coordinate 114,957, forward strand.
TAAGATACACGTCCCCTAATTTATGCACAGCTCTTGGTTAGGACTAAGCGACCTGAATTCTTAAAAGCAGCAAAGGGGAAAGCAGGTAAACAGATTCCTGCTGACTGTGTGTATTACTCTCCCTCGCCGAACTATAAAGGCTGGTTTCAGATTTTCAAATAAAAATGGATGTAAAAACAGTAAAACAGCCAAATCTCTTACTCTTGCAGCCGGTCATAGCGACTTGGGTGTTTTTCTTGGCAAATATTCAAATGTCACACACCAGCATCACATGCTTAATACTATTTTAGTCAATATGATTGGTGTTAAAGCCCTCTGAATCGGGGGATTGTTTGATCTTCTTATCACCAGCACGTCCTCACACAACACCCTTCGCTGCTGCTGAACTCATGAGAAAGACTTTAGTTTAGGAAACTAGAGTTTTCTTAGAACAAGAAAAAAAAAAAAGCAGTTCTCAGTAAAAGATAACCACAGAGCTAACTGCGTTCAGACAAGTTGTACATATTAAACCACACACAAACTATATCAAAATAATGTTTAGCCTGTGTCGAATCCACACATGTGAGTAAATTCAGAATTAAGGAGTTAAGACCAGAATCTTACTCATAACTTCCCGACACTGAGAATATACTGGAGAATGATGACACCATATTCTCGATTACCCGACCTGTTCTCTATGCAGCTCCAATAACACATCATGCTACTGGGGTTCTTGGCTTGGTGGGGTACTAACCGCCAACATTCTTTCCCAGAACAGGCTGCTCAGAGTTCTCAGAGATAGAATCTACTTCTACCTCAAAGTACAGGGAAGCCTCAGATTCTCAAGGGACCCCAGGTCCCAAACTGATGTCAGATAATATATATATATATATATATATATATATATATATATATATATATATATATCAGAGGGGGTGATAGGAGGAGCATTTCTGTCAGGTGGAGAGCCAATCAACAGAAAAATTAGGGATGAAACTAACTGAGACAAACCAATGACCTTGAGGTCAATGATGGGGGGATTTGCTCGCCCCTAAATGCAATCTCAGTGGCAGGCAATGGCTCCAAAGGCAAACAAACCTCTTTGTGAGAAACCTGAAAAATATGAAAAAATGGAAGAAAGGAAGGGAAGGAGGCAGAAGATACAAAGAAGGAAAGCAAGAAAGACAAAAGAAGTGGTGGCAGACAGCAGCAGCTGGGATGAGGGCAGAAGGCACCAGACAGCCCATGACTTCAGACAGCTCTAGAAACCCATCGCAGAATGGGGCTGCGCTGCCATCTCAGAGGACAGACAAACATCCCTGCACAGTTCAGCAGAGGGTCTGTAGGACCCAACCCTTCTACGCGCTTCCTGACCTCTAACACCACATGGACAATTGTTGTAAAAGCCTTTAAAATGTACACCACGTTCATGGGAACTCCCAGTCAGCTCTCAAGTTGACATACGTACATCCACCTGCGTAGTTTCAAGGTTGCCTCTAGTGCTCAGAAGTTGTATGTGATGTGTTTTGCTTTTGAGTTCTGACAAAAAATTGTAAAGAAGCAAATGAAAGTCAAGAGGGAAATTTCTAGCTACCACGCTAACCAAATAACATTGGGTAAAAAAAAAAAAATCATCCTAAAAATAAAATATCACTTCAGACCATAGGGTTCATTTCTGTAAATACTACTTCCCCAGAACTCAACCCTAGTCCACCACAATCTCCTCTTCATTAAGTCCCGTATGCATGACTGCGATGATCTTATTATGGCCCCATATTTGTCTTGAAGTTTGAGATTTCCAAGAGACCCCATCACCCACCTCCCCTGCAATTCAGAGGCACTGCCCTTTGCCACTGACGTCACAGACACATAGTAGGGTCCAGAAAAGGGCTGCTCACGCGCTGCTGGTGGAAATAGAAGGGGCCGTCCCATTCATAAAGTAATCTGGAAACATCTATCCAAATTTTAAAATACCACCACTGACCCTACCATCTCAGCACGCCCGTGTGAGCACAGCAATGTTCGCTGCAGCACTGCTTATGGTCAGATCATTCCATCAGCCGTGCTACGGTCAACTAAGTAATAGATGCAAAACAGTAAAAGAAAGAAAGAGTGCAGGAATTTCAACAACAAATCATTGTTAAGCGAGAAAATGATCTCATTTTTCAAAAACAATGACGAAAACACAACATGTATGTGTGACTATACCTCTATCGTCTATCTGTTTGCTGTAATTACATGAACATGGAGGGAAGCATAGAAAAATATACAAGGTTGAAAACACGGGCAACAGGGGGAGAAGGATCAGGGAGGAGGGAGGTGGGGTGGTGGGAGGTGAAAAATAAGTGAAAATGAAAGAAGATATCAACCATACAAACCACATGGATGCTATGACCTCATTTATCGGAAATCGTGTGTGTTTACGTAGGCACGTGCATGTAAACAGAGGATGACAGGATGGTCTGCAAAAGCCAATGGCTTTCATTTCAGGGTGTTGAGATGGTTTTTTAAATAGAATTTTCACTTTATTCCTTATTATGTATTTCTTAAACGATTTACAACCACGTGTACGATTTATACAACCAGAAAATAATTCCTTGAAGGGGAAAATATGGAAAGTCCTGTGCAAGGCAATACGGGTCCTCAGAGAGGTGGCAAGTGGACAGGTCGGAGCTGTCAGTCGGGCTGGGCCCAGACGGGGAAGGCTCTCGGCCCGGGCAGAGACAAGAGAGGAGGAGCTTGCAGGGTGCGTGCCAGCACAGCAACGGCTGATCTTGCTGGTGGTGGATGAGGAGTGGCTTTTTCTTTTCTCTTCTCTTTGCTTTTCTCTAGGTCCCAGATTTTCTGCAAAAACTGTATCTTGTTTTTGTAATCAGAACAAAAGTGTTATTTGAAAAATGATGCCAGGAAGTCTTCTAAGTGGGAGGGGGCGACCATCAAGGTGACACTTTGGGATTTCATACAGTGGCCCCTAGAGACCCGTTTACAAAGCGGCGGTGCCAATGTGAGTTGATAATGGTCCCAAATAAGGAGGGAAGGGTGGACGTGGACAGGACCACGGTGGGCCTCAGATGCTCTCGAACTACGGGGAGGAGTGAGAGAGACGTGGTGGAAGGGGAGCTGCTATAAGTCTCCGTGGCCCTTTATAAGGTTTACGTGGATGCCTGCAAAAACACAGCCAAATGTCAAAGGCGGTTGATGTGACCCCCGAATTAAAGAGAACTGTCGTCGTTTCAGAGACAGGCCCATTTTTACTATCAGGTGTCTAAATGCACCCACACCTGGGAAGCCATATCAAGGAAAGCTGCAACACCCAAAGGAAAAGACAAAAGTGGTAGAAACGACAGGCGATGATGAGAAATGATGTGGTCAGAGGAGGGGAAAAGCTTTCCTCCACACAGAAAGGACACACATCACTCAGAAGCACTGCCTCAGGCGGGGCTTGTGGATCAGAGACAAACACTCCCAGGTAACGATGGGCTTTTTATACCGTAGCCCACAGAGCAAGTTCATGATCGGAGTCAGGAGACGGTAAACGTTTTCATTTCACGGTGCTTTGCCTTTTTTCTAAAAGTTGGCACACACTGAGGACTCCCCCTCATTCGGGAAGGGGGTGCATGGCTCTGAGCTGAAGGATGTGACCCTTCCAAGGAACTTCCTGACTTCACGATGCTCCGATTCAAGAAGAGACGTGACCCCAAGTGCCAGACCTGACGCCTTCGCGCGCTCTCTCAGATGCCCAGTGGAGGCAGTTGACTAAATAAACTGTGTTTATGTTTTCTGGCATTCCTGAGGCAGCTGCAACGTAACTGAAGGCAAACCATTTTAATAATGCAATTCATGCATCGCCATCTAAACACCACGTAATCACGAAACTCCAATGTTTACCCAATAATCAAAGGCTGAGGCAAAGAAAGCAAAAGGCGTTTCGAAAGACAAAGCACAGCCCAGGACTTCCAACAAAAGGATTTATTGAGTGTCGTCCTGACACGGCTCATCACAAAGTCAGTGTGACTTGGTTTGTAATCACATCATGGATTGCCCTGCTGTTCTTTCAAACGGTCGGAAAATATTTAGGAGGAATTGGGCTGGTTTTCATAGAAAAACGGGGCTCTCCTGACCGAGTCCCAGGATAGGCTTGTCAGAAAGTGAGCTACGTCTTCCTCCAGACGACCCCGACCCCCTTAGCCCACCACGGCTCTTCTCCACGTGCGGAGCTACCTCCAGGGTCAAGCGACACATGGTGGTGCGTCCGCTGCCCTCTTCCGTCCTCTGTGGCTCCTCTGTCTCAGCATGGCCTCCCCGTCACCCCACTTCTCTCTGCTCCTCTGACTCTGACTCCAGGCTCACCTCTCCTCTGTCCAACACCAGCAGATTCTGGCCTTTCGATCTTTTCGAATCCTCTTGACCTGTGCTCTCAGCGAACGTGAACTAGTCAGCAGGTCTGGAGACAAGGGTCGCTCCTGTGACTGATTCTCATCGGATCTCTTAGAAGCGGGTATTTCCTCGTAGCACAGTGTGGAGTTCACAAAACCTCCCTCCTCCCTTCCTTCTCTTCCTTCTTTCAATTCAGTGTTTACTGAACACATACTTTATGCAAAGCACTGTTCAAGGTTTGTTCCCCGCCCTCTTTATGCACTCTCCTCACAAACCGCCCTGGAAATGAGTCCTCTACCAGCTCAATTCTGCTCCCCTCCAGTTTTCCAGGTTCGGGGTGTCACCATTTACTTGATCGCCTTGGTGTTGTGTTTGGTTCTTCTCTCCTCCTCAGCCCTACACCCAAGCAACTGACACTTCTGCTATCTCATACCTGGCTCCCCCTGCCTCGACATCCCCTTCCTACCTGCTCTCCTGCCTCTGCTCTCCCCGACTCCAGGGGAGCGCGCCCACACACGAGTTGGTTGATGTCACTGCATGCATCAGAACTGTGTGGTTCCTATTGCTACATAACTTCGCCCGGGCTCCCTAGCCTGGCCGTGGAGGAGCTCTGTCGGTCCCATCCCACCACCTACTAAAGCCCATCTTCCAATCACACAGGATTTCCGATTCCCCGAACATACCAAACACAGGGACTCTTACAGGGTTTGTCCCTGCCATTCCCACTGCGTGCAATGGCATTCTCCCACCTCTGTCCTACAATAAAATTCTACTTCTCCAGACTAGCTTACACACCGCCGAAACCTCCCAGGTAAAAAATGATTGTTCTTTCTTCTGGATGTAGACGTCGTTGCTTATAGCTCTGAAGCAGCCTCCAGGTAGTGTGACCAGACGTACCGTTTTAAACAGGCGAGAAAACAATGGGACTGTCCCATTTCAGTCTGGACGTCTAGTGCGCCTGGTCTCACTGGGCTAAATTCAGGGTGTCAGTAGGCTGACCAGATGTACTGTTTGAAACAGGACAGTCCCACTGTTTTCTCTTCCGTTTAAAATGGCGTGTCTGGTCGGCCTGCCTCTAGATCACAAAATCCCGGAGGGCAGAGATGGCATCTGCATTCCATCACCACTCCCCGACCAGGTAGGCCCTCCCGAAACATCAGCAGAAATGAACTTCTGGCACAGGTAAGTGAATTCACTCGCCAGCACTGTCTTCCAAATGTTCCTTGGAATTTCAAGCTCACAGACGCTGATGCAGCACCTAGTCGGTACAGAGCACTCTGGCAGCAGCTGCGGGAGCAAGGCAGCCAGTGAGCTGGGGTGCTCATAACGCATTATTTTAACGACCTACCTCACCTCGCTGTGCTAAGCCACAAGGTACACCATTATATGGAGACACATCCAGTCTGCGGACCAGCAATGATCACAAACCTCCCCTCCGTCACCGGATACACTAGGGGTAAGGTCCCCATGTTTCCAAAAGCATCCCAGCAAAGAAGACCCCCAAGCGCTGCAAGTCGGGGCTGTTCGTTTACTCCAGGACAGAGAAGTGCACTGTGATGGGAAATCGGGGTGCTCACCTCTCAGCTCCTCACCCTCTAACTCGTCATTTACTTTAACTTCAGTCACAGTGAGCATTTCCAGCCACGAGAGTAGCTGAGGAAACAGGACTGTCTGGGGAAACTGAGGATTTGATTACCTGTGAAGCTGTGTGGGTGGACGCCAGCTTTGGGAAGGGGGTGATCGTTTTTTGTTTGAAGACCCGTATTTTGACAGCAGCTGTGCAAATTTTTCTGAAAAGCTCAAGGTGATCGATGGCATCAGGGGACCACGTGTCTCGACTTGTCACGGAGAGTCCCGGTTTACACCTGTTGTCCCCGCAACATTATTAATAGTGCTCGCCCCTTGGCTCTCCTGACTGTCCGGTCTGAGTGATGAATTATGTAGCCGCCCCGGCGCGGCGCGGATTGTCAGACTTCACTGGCCTGCCCGTACAAGGTAGCCAGGTCGCTCACACACACCGGGGAGCTGTGCCGAGGAAGGCGGCAGATCCAGGCTTCCTGACACCGGGCCCGGGCTCTATCTCAGAGAACATATTTCCTCTAAGTTGTTTCCTCATCAATTAATCAAGAAAAACACTTTGGGAAATGGTCAGGATACATGAGCACGGTTTCTGTGAACCAGCACTTACAATTTAGTTGGGGAGATGAACCACATACACATTCAATAATTAAATAGGGTCAGATATATCCGTGGGATGGTGCCAATTATGTGGTTCCAGTGACAGCTTCAAAAGGAGGAGAAAAGTCTCTATGGGCTTCAGACTTTGGGGAAGGTTTTTGGGAAATGATGGGAGCTGAACTGGGCCTTAAAGAAAGGAGGGGGAAAGGCATTTTTCTTTGAAAAACTAAAAGTAGGAAACAAACGATACTGAGAAAGAAATAAACCAGTGAAGTGATTCTATACGTACTATTACTTTATATTCCAGAGGATAAAAACAAGACAAAACAAACACAAATGGTCTATATGGCTTTTCCAAAATCTCGCAGTGATTGAAGACACAGCAATCATCAGGTCGAGGGGTCTTGCCACCAGGCAAGTGCTAGGTGCTAGATGACAGTGCTTGTCCCTATGATGTGTGAGGGGGAAAAAGTGCCCACCTTCTGAATCCTAGCCCCAGCTTTTTCACGTACAGACCACGGGTCTGTGGGCAAGTGGTTTCTTCAGTTTTGAGCTTCCTTACAATAAAAGGCTAGGGTTGGACGAAGTGATCTCTAAGAACCTTTTCATCTCTGGCAACCCATGACCCATTACAATCGATTCCAGGTTTTGTTTAGTATGTTCTTGGTTTTGCTCAGTAATGGATGTGTGCTGATTAAATTCTAACGCTCATGAAGGGACATGGCCTTCGTCCTGTATGAGGTAGACAGAGTGGGGTGGGGGGAATTTAGACCCTTTCATAAATCTCAACGTCTTTCTTTAAAAACAAAAAACAAAAAACAAAAGCCAAGTTTATTTGGCTCATTGCTTGCATTTGAAGGACTCCTCCATGACGTCTTGGCCTGAGACTACCATAGTCCTTAATCACCACACCACTGCCACCAACCCCTTTATGGGGTGGTCCCTCTCCTTTGATTTTACAGAGGCCTACCCCTTCCCCTCGTTTCTTGTTGTCCTCAACCTTAATTAGGTTGATTTGGTGTTCAGCACAGAGGGTCTCTACCAACTTGACATACATAGGTTCATCGCAGTTGGATGCAAGCACACAAAGATGGGCTTGGCGCTCGTCTAAGGCTTTAGCATTCGTGAATTGCCCGTGCCAGGCCAGCGTGGGAAGGGGGGTGGTCTCAGCACTTCTTTTAAAGCAGTATTAATGTCCATGACACCCTCCAGCAGCAATGCCAAGGTGGTGGGTTACGGGTGGAGTCGAATCTTGAACGTACCCAAGTGTCCGCCTCTGCGCTCTGCCATGGCGGCAGGGAAAGAGACTAAACATCTTAAAAAGTCACCCTATCCACGAAAAGAGGACTGAAAATACTCCGCCCAAAGACGAAGAGCAGAAAATTGTCTTTTATCCAGCTCAGGACACCTTTGAAAAATCTAAATCTAAACATGAGCTGCGTTCAGTTGTAGGATCAGAATTTATACCATATACAAAGGTCTGACAATTAAGTTCCTGAACTTGCCACCATGTACTTACATTGGCAGCACTGTACAAACAACTCGATAAGGTGTCATGACCTTGGTATATCTGTATCTCACAGGTGTGTTTGTGTCAACGTGTGATGGTGTCTTGCTAAGTGGCATTCACTATTGTTGTTGCATATTTTTGTGTGCAGCAGAGAGAATGTCAGAGCTTGAATTAGAGCAATGAGCAAACATTAAATTTCTTGTTAAACTTGGCAAGAGTGGAAGTGAAATCAGGGACATGTTAGTCCAAGTTTATGGGGATAATGTCGTGAAGAAAACAGCAGTGTACCAATGGATTAAATGTTTTTCTGAGGGAAGAGAAAGCATCACTGATGAGAGTTCAGGGCAGTCAGTAAGGAGCAGAACTGATGAAAACATTGCAAAAATTCATCAAATTGTGCATCAAAATTGTCAGCTGACTGTGAGAAGCCTAGCAGACTAAGTAAACACCAATAGAGAAACAGTTAGGAAAATCTTAAATGAGAATCTTGACATGAGTAAGTTGTGTGCAAAAATGGTCCTGAAGAAGCTGGCCGATGAGAAGAGATGAAGTGCGCCAAGTCCTATGACAAGAAGTGAACAGAAACACAATTCTAGGACCACTGAAACTCCTCAGATCTTCATAAAAAACAAATATGTGGCCACTATGTAGAAATAATTTCACAACTCAGTACTCACAAGATTACCGTAGAAAATGTCCGTGAAGATGAATTTGACAAAACGCATAAGAGACACACACACAAATGAATAAACGACCACAAGGGACAGTCACAAAGGGCCATTTTTCAAAATTAAAATCCTAAGAACTGGAAAAATAAAAAGTAAGTGGATTTGAAAACAAAACAAAATAAATTCTCCAAAATTAACACAATGGGAAAGTCAGACAGTAGAGTAATACAAATAAAGAATTAGTGAACTGGAAAAAGAGATTTGAGGATATCAACCAAAGGTCACGTAAGACTGCCAAGTATTAAAAACAACGAAGAACTGAACACCCCATACCTAACACTGGTCTCACCTGAAATCTCAGTAAAACTAGGAAAGTGACCACTTCAAGCACAAGGGGAGCAAGTGAAGAGATTATAGTAATAAGATTCTGGAAGACGGAAAACAGATGGACAAGTAGTAAGAGAACGAGCAGACCACAGGAAGCTGAATCCTAAACGAGGAGTAAGGAAAGTCAGGAACCAACCAGCAGGTGCTCAGAAGGTCCAGGAACAGAGAGTGCTGGTTACCTGTGGAGCTAGGGAGAGAGGAGAAGGGAGCAGCACTAAAATAAGGAGAGAGGGATGGATGCTGCTAAAGAACCCTAGAACCCTAGATCCCCAAATCCCTTCCTCAACTGCACCCCACTGGGTAGAGGCCTCTATCCCAATGGGTAAAACTGGAGGTTTGGTCTCTGCATACAGGATGCTTGGATTGGGAGATGTGGCACACACCAAATAAAATCAAAGACTGCATACTGAATGCTGACCCTCCCAGTCTTGTCCCTCACCTCAGTTCTCGGCACTGGGACGCACAGACCTTCACCCTCTAGGTGAGAGTTTAGGTGAGTTTAGGCTCTCTGGAGAATCTGACCATCCCCCAGGTTCCCCAGGGGGAGACGTTAGGGGTTGACATTAGGAGTTTCCCAACAAATGCCATAAACATATTACTCTACAGTGACACTCCAATTTGACAAGACCCTCACGTGGTCCCAGGACTTTCCATAAGCTTATTAGTTCTTTCTTAAATACAAGCAGACAGCCAAAGATTAGCAGACATGCAAGGAGAGTCTCTACATGAAAGACAGAGTTCCAAACGAACAAACTGAAAAAGCAACGTGGAGGAAATAGAGACCACGAAGGAAGAAGAAACTTTCAAAAGAGAATCAAGTATATTTTTCTGAAAATAAAGAGAATGTCACACACATGAAAACAGAACAGAATGCTTCAAAAACAACAACAAAAAACCCAACTATTTATAGATGAAAAGAGGAAATTTAAAACAATAACAGAAATGAAAACCCAATAGATGGATTAGAAATTAAAGTTGAAGAAATTGCCCAAAAAGAGAGCAAAAAGATAAAGAGATGGAGAACAGGAGAGAAAATATGAGAAAAATTAGAGAACTGGTCTAGACAGCATAATACCCAAATAATAAGAGTTTTGGAAAGAAAAACTGGAGACAACAGAAAAGCAAATATCGACAGACCGAAAGAACACAATGATTGTTCAGTACAACAGATGAAAACACATACGAAAGACCGGGGCAAAGAAAAGGTTCTCCAAGTTCTAGGGAGAAAGGGGGGGAAAAGGCCAGGTATAAAGTATCAAGAATCAGAATAGCTTAGCCTTCTAACAGCAACACTGGAGATAGCAGCAAATAGAACAGTGTCCTCAAACTTCTGAAAAAATTGGTTTTGACCTAGATTTTCCTTGTGCGAGACAGACACACCATCAAGTGCGAAGACATTCGAAGTACGCGGGGAACTCTCACAGATCCAATAGGTTACTGCAAGCTGCAAGACACAAACGTGAGTGAGTGAAAGCAGAGGGGAGTGCATGTGATGCAACTCGGGACCAAATAAAGCAGAGGGATGACGTGGTGAAGTGAGCAGACAACGGGCCCCCAGTCCTTAGACACTTAGAGGTCAGTCCTTCCAAACTTGACCAGTGGATTGAGAGAAAGATGTGCTGAGGGCCCCACCGCTGCACTAGATTCTAATTCTGACAGCCTGCTGGAGGCCGTGCTCCTTCAAACAATGAAGTAAATCAAGAAAGCAGATCTAACTCGGAAGGAAGGCAAAGGAAAGTCTTAGAATACTAAGGAAGAGAAATCCCAGCATGACAGCTGTGCAACAGGCCCGGAGAAAAGTCCAGATAAAAGGAAAATGGAAATCTCCAGGAGAGATGTCACCAAGAAAAGAAGTAGAATGAACAGATTACTGATGTGATCAGCCTTGTGGAAAGTGTACTGTGAGACTATGAAAGATACAGGGGAAATCGAAGTGTGAACAACACTAAGGAAATGAAAAACAAGACAAATAGTAACTTCATAAAAATAAAAAGTTCAGCTGTTCACGCTATTTACATAGGCAAAGTAGGGAAAACACTAACAACAGACTTAAACACAAATTGCAATAGGGTGAAAGGGGGAAAGAAAGCAGTGCATAGGGTTATATACAAGAGTTAAATCTTTTGTTTAATAGGAAGTTAAGACATCATAAATAAAACTGATACTACAAAAGATAACAGTATGGACATTATTTAGACATGTGGAGATGTAGATATGCCAGAAATAAAAGCTAAAATATCAGGAGTGATAGTCTTTGGAAAGGGGACTGGGGCAGAATTTGTTTCCACAGAAATGAAGGAGCCAGCACAGAAGTCAATATCTACAAGGATGCTTTTGTCTACAGTACTTGTGAACACATTAAACTGAAAATAACCTAAATGTTCACCAATAGTAGTGGAATAGCTCGATAAATTGTAGTACAGCCATCCCATGGAATTTACTTAGCTGTTTTCTAAAAAATGAGTTAAATTTACATCTACTGACCTTGCCTGTATTATTAAGAAAGACAAGTTACAAAGTAATGTATATAGTATGATTGAATTTTTTGCAAACATCTAAACATTGTTAATCAATTTATATGACTATATGTGTGCATGTGTTTGAATAAGCTCAAAGAAACGTGGAAGGATATATGCAAGATGTTAACATTGCTCACCTTCGAAGGTTAAGAATGAAAAGTATAGGGAGAGATTAAGAAAAAAATAGACCACAGAAAAATAGACATAGGAGATGTGAAAAACAGGGTAAGAGATGTGAAGAAGAGAATAACAAGGTTAATACACATATAACAGAGGACTGAGAAAGATATAATCAAGAGACCTGAGAAGAACAATCTTCAGAGATTATGACTAAGAATTTTTTAGAATTGATGAATACTAGGAATTCTTAGATTCAAGAGGTATATTGAATCCCAAATGGGACTGTGATGAAAATGCAGATCAACATAAAAACAAAAGGAAAAACAGAAAACCTTTCAAGCAATTATAGAGAAAAAAAAATATACCTCTCTAAACAATGAACCAATACTACCACTACCTCATCAATAATAGATATCAGAAGGCAGTGAAATAATACTTTCAGATGCTGGGGAAAAAATATCTCTGTGGAATTCTACACCTAGAAAATAATGTTGCAAGACTGAGGGTGCATTAAATATATTTTCGGATAGACACTGAGAGAGATAATTTAAGACTCCCAAATCCTTGATGAAATAAGTGCTCAAGGACGTACTTCAGTAAAAAGGAACTTGGACTGAGAAAGGAGGAGCAGAATGCACGAAGCCACATCAATAACCCTTACTGGGGGCTCGTCTGTACTTGACTGCTATCAGGCACCATTCTAAGTGATTTACAACAAAACTGGGATTCCGATTACAGCGATCTGGTGCTGGATTTCATACTCTCAACCCCAATGCAAGTAGAATGGCCTCTACTTCGGTAAATTTTAAAATGTAGATTTGTAAAAAAAGGAAATTGGATGGGACCAAAAAAAGGAGCAAGACGACAGATGATAAGAGTGTCCTATCAGAATGTGTGTGTATGTGTGTGTGTGAGAGAGAGAGAGAGAGAGAGAGAGAGAGAGAGAGAGAAAAGCTAGGTCAAAATGTTCTAAGGAGTCTGTATTAATTGTTTGGGCAGCAACTAGAGAAACAGGTAAACTTTAATTTTAGACTGTGTTAACTCAAGTATCATTTTGAAGGTGGAAGGCGAACACAGAACAAAAGCTATACAGGTCAGGAGGAAAACGGTAGTATTTTTGACACAGCATGACTATATGTTATTGTGCCTGGGAGACAAGGGGAGGGAGGAACTTCAACAGGAGGAGGGTGGGGGAAAGTTTGGAGTCCCCAGAAAGAGGCAGGAAGGCTTCTGCTGCACTCGTCACAGGATGAGAGAGGAGGCTCTCAATACATCATTCCCCTTGTTTCTCCCTCCTTGAGCTTCCGCAGGGTCTTCAGGATAATGTCACAGAGCAGTACAAGCGTTGCAGATATCCAGGGCCATGGGCCGAGGTCCTGGTACCTCCGCCTCATGTCAGCTGTCAGTAACTACCCACGTGGGGCTGCTTGGAGAGTCGGGTGTGGAAGTCTTCCAGCCTGCTGTGAAAGGTGGTCATCAGTTCCAGCACCTCCTCCTGGAGAGCCACACTAAAATTGTTCTCAGCCTCAATCCAAAGTAGCTGCAGCTGCGACCACGTGGTGAACAGGCTGCCTATTCAGTGACATCCCTGGTTCTGGGTTTCAGGTGCTGCAGGAGGGCCACCATCTCCTGCCATTCATTGCGCCACTGGAAGTGCCTCTGCCTTCATCTTGTCTTTTCATCCTGATCTTCCTTCTCTTGTCTCTTCCACTCCGCCTTCTCTGTCCCCTTGAGTGATCAGGCACCAGGACACCCAACAGGGCTTCAGATTGCTCAGGTTGGCTTCACTGAGAGCTAGCTCCTTTAAAATTGCATCCAACTCAGACATCTTCTTGGGGAAATACCTCTTGAGCAGGTTCTCTGTCTTTTACACAGCTCTTCACTGAATACATCTACCTGGGCTTTTCAGCTTCAGGATGGACCCTGAGTGTCACCATGGCCAGGGGACCTGGTACTACAGGAGAAGCAAAGAGTAGGCACATGAAAGGGAAAGAGAAATCAACAGGAAAACTCAAGTAAGCTACAGAAGGCACAACAGGAAGAAAAAAGTAAGTAAAGAAGAAGCGTGGCATGTAGAAAACATTTGGATACTTAGTGAATTCCAAATATATGACGAATCATAATAAATGTAAATGGCTTAAACTAATCTGTTATAAGGCAGAAATCCTCCTACTGAATTTTGTAAAACTCCAGCTGTTTACAAGAAAAAAGCCTAAATCATAATGTCATAGCAAAGATAAACATGAAATAATGTACTCAAATGGTAAGTGTCCCTATAAATGATAAATGTTCAATAAATATTTGTTTTAATTGAATTAATGAAAGAACCTGATAAAATAGACTTTAGGGCCGAAAACATTTGGGGGAATAAAAAAAGGATCATTGCTTAATGATAAAAAGCTACATCTACCAGGAATCTTTTTATATACTTTACAACACAATGTCAAATATATATATACTTTTATACACACACACACACACACACACACACACACACACACCCAACACACATATATCCATATACAGAGCAAAAATCGAGTTAATTATATGAAAGCGAAAAAATATATATATACTTTTATATACACACACACACACACACACACACACCCAACACACATATATCCATATACAGAGCAAAAATCGAGTTAATTATATGAAAGTGACAAATTTAAAATTATACTGAAAGATGTTAACACACATCTCTGAAATCAATAGACCAAGTTAACATAGAAAATTTAAATAATGCGTACTTTAAATTTCATCTAATTGATATGGAAAAAGAATTCTCCATCCAATAAATAAAAATTGATCAGGTTCTAGTCCACAAAGCAAGTCTCAAAAAACTCTAAAAAAACTACCAACATTTAGACCACATTTATCAACCAAAAGACAATAAAAGTTGAAAGCAAAAACTACAGCCCTCCAAACCCAGTACCTTTTGAAATTTCAAAAGCATACTACTAAAATACTAATATAAAATCAAAATTAAAGTAACAAAACAATGAGAAATGAACAATAATTAGAACCCTAAATTTCAGTAGAAAGAATGTTTAGAATTAAATACAGTATTAGAAAACAAGAAAAAATTTTAATTAAGAAGATAAACAGCAATGAACTCAAAGACAATGAAAAAATTTTTTTCCACAAATGGATAACATAGTGGGAAGGCAATAGTAAAGATTATAACAAATCAATAAGCTAAAGACAAAGAAACAACATGGAGTAGGAACAAAAACCAAAGGTTAGTCTTCAAAATGACTAATAACAAAACAGGTAGATATTTAACAAGGATCAGTGAGAGAAATGCAAAAAAGCAGAAATAAACACTATCAGGTATGAAAAGGGGCTTAACTTTAAATATAGTAAAGATTGTTCTTTTAAGTATGAGTAATCTATTCTCTACTTTAAAGCAATAAATCTAGAAACAGATGAGATGGAAAAATCTCCTAGAAAAATGTGTGACCCAAATTGACACACGGAAAATAGACAGGGACACAAAAGCTCCATAACGTATTTTTGTAAGTTCAGTCTGAAGCTAGATTTCAGCCATACAGCCATGCACTGAACAACATTTCGGTCAACGACCGATCACATGTAATGGAGCTGAAAAATTCCTATCGCCTAGTGATGTAGTCGCTATGGTAACATCGTAGCACAACCCATTACTCATGTGTTTGTGGTGACGCTGATGTAAACAAACCTACTGCACTGCCAGTTGGAGAAAAGCACAGCAACACAACTATGAACAGTGCACAACATTCCTAAGTGTCCATGTTACTGGTCTATGCATTTACTGTGCTGTATTATCAGTCATATTTAGAGTGTGTTCTTTCTACTTATGTAAAAACAAGTTTTTCCTGAAACAGTCTGCCATGTTACACCAGTCTCGTGTTCATCATATCTCTTGATTGCGTCATTTTCTCTGGTGCTTGTTGAATCTCGTGTTGTTTTGTACAGTAACGGGCTGTACAGGCTTGCAGCCCAGGAGCCACAGGCTGGACCACGTAGCCTAGGCGTGCAGGAGGCCACATGTGTGCGAGGGACACATGCATACTGTAGTACTGTCCGTGATGTCAAAAAATTAGAAACGACTTTACTGTCCTTTCTTTGATAGAATACTACACAGCATGGAACATGGATGAAGCAGAGATACAGGTAAATCGTACAAATAAACGGTAGAACACACCCCCAACGACATCATTTGGATAATGCTTAGAAACATTTTCAAATATATGTATTGTGTGTGGATGCACGTGTGTAAGAGATGAAATCGTGCACCGTAAGAACAGGCTTCAAACTTCAATTAACGTTACGAAGCTCAAGAACACACGCAAGGGCTGTCGGGAAAAAATCCAGCCGTCAATGCCTCCGCTGTTGATACTGCATGGCTGGGTACTTCCCGGACGGCCCTGGTACGCATTTGCTATCTTATCCCTCACATTTCCTGTTTGTTTGAAATGTTTCGTAATAAAAATAGGACTGTTTGCACACTGTAAGCCATCAGTGGAGCTTACCGTTTGGTTCTGGGACCCCCCCAAGGTAGGTGGGGCAGGAGTTGTTATTATTACCTAACAGGGGATGGAGGGGAGGGGGAGCAGGCACGTGGGCGCGTGGCTTACTGTCCGAGGGCTCAGACCTCATCAAATTGTGATGCTCAGGCCACCCATTCAGTAATTTCTGAAATACAGGGAACCGGAACTCGAAGCAGCGTGGCATAGGCGGGGAAAGGAGACTTCTCCCTTTCTGGAACAAACCACAGCCTGAGGAAGAGCAGTGACATAACTTGATAGAAAGGGAAGAGGCCAGGCTGCCCAGGTCATCTGACAGCTTCTCAATGAGGCTGCAATTCACTCCCGGAGAAGCTGACCATTCATGGTGCACCTGCTGAGGAGGAGGAAGTGGCGGGAGGAAGTGAGAAAGTGACCTCAGCTCCAGCGTCGCGGCACACACCACTCTGCAGGACGGACAGCATGAGCCTTAGGGACGTGGGACCCGAGACCCGGTCTGAGGTCGGTCCCTTCCACACCCTGGCGTTCAGCTCTCCTTACTCAAAACTGAGGAGGTGGATCACCGTCTCAAGGCCACTGAAGTTCTAGAATCTTATCTTCCTTCTGATTTTTGTCAAGGTTTTTTTTTCTTTTCTTTTAAAATCCAAAAGAGGAGCTTCGGCACTTAATATCTGCACATGGTTTTAAGGCTCGGCCCTGGACACACGTCACAGCTCTATTTGTTCCCCTGGTGACGCCACAAAATGCCTAGCCACCGTCCTGGTGTATGGAAGTCCCAGTAAATGCCCCTCCTCCCCGACCCGGAGGCCTGCGGACTGCTAGGCACGGAGCACAGCGTGGTTGCAGCCTGAACTAAGCAGCAGGTAATCTGCTCCACCCCACCCTACGGAGAGGCGGGTGGTCCCCATCAACAACTCATCCCCGGAAGTAGCATGTTATCCACATTGTAGGCTGGAAATTAAGAATTTCCTGGCTGTCAGAATTGCCCAACAGTGGGGTGGGGAACCAAGGCAGGGCCTGGAATCTGCTCTGGAGGTCTTCAAAAACCCGATCTGCTCTTAGGTATGGGAGGTGATTGGGGCAGTCCCGAACACAGACGGCCCTGGTGCCCCCCGCCCCGTCCGGGCCTACGCTCCTGCCTCTCCCTGTCCCTTACTCTTCTCAGTATTAAGCTGTAGCCTCCTGCGCATTTCCTTCCCCCGGAGAGGCACACATACTGCAGCCGCTCAGGCCTGTGTTTATTCGATTCCCTGCCTCCTCACACCTTTCCTTGTTGTTGTATGGAAAGCTCAAAGGTCAGCGTTGCCCAATCACCCACACATAGTTTGGTGGTGGCATCAGAAACCCAGGCACAAACACGGCGACGGTTCCGATTCCAGCCTAAAAGCCCAAAGCTGGATGGAAACAGAGAAAATGAGCTGTTGCTAACAACCCATTGTAAATGAAAATATGATCCCAGTAATTGATTTTAAATAGATTTTTAAAAGAATCCTTGGCCGCATTTCATCAAGAATACAGAGTTTCAAAAGCGTTCATTCCAGGGTTGGATTTTTTTCCCCTTTCTTCTGGCTTAAACCCCAAATGGCCAAGATCCGAGTCTGAATAAACAGTGTGGGTGGTGACTGTTCCGTGAGGCCCAGTAGAGGATGCAATCACTTTCTTACTCTGTTCAGCATTAAATCATGTGAAACTCGCCTGATTACTCCACGTAGCTTTTCCTCGGTAACGGAGGGCCACAGAACATGTACTTTCTCCGCTTCTCAGGGAGGGAAAAACCTTAATTCTCCTAACTGCGAATGTTTAATTATGTATAAAGTTCATTGACCTCACAGGCGGCTGTCAGATGATCTAGGGAAGGCCTGTGAAAGGCATCCCAGGAATGCAGTGATGTGGGCAGAAACCGAGTGGATTCATGCCACCGAATGCTTCAAACAGGACGCAGTCCGCAGCCATCCAGAAAGACTCCAGTGAAAACAGAACTGGGCACAGCCGGTCATTTACTCTCACCTCAGCATTTCTGGGCCTTCAGAAGCGATTGTTACAAATGAGGAACTCAGGAGCCCCACAGCGACGAGGGCCACGCGTGCGAGGGCCTGGCCCGGCTGGCTGGAAATGGGTGGCTGTGCAATGGTTTCCCCCCATTTTTCGGGGCAATACTTTCTGACTTCCCTGCTACTGATATGAAAAGGAAATGATGAAGCAATCTCATTCATAAGTACACGTGGGGCTGGAAGGAGACGGCGCAGTCTGTGTTTACGCAGACAGTTCTGATAGAATACAGCACTCACACGGGGATGCGATGAGTGCATCCCTTCGTCAGTAAGTGTCCTAAAGGGTGTTTTTCGTATGCAAGGGCTGGATTTTCCTCTTCGGGCTGACAGAGGGGACAGGGATGAGCAAGATGAGCTTCTAGAACCCGGTGCCCTCTTCTAGCGGCTCTCTGGAGCGGACCCAGGCTATTGTGAGAACTACGCAGGGAGGAAAATTCCGAGACAGGCTGGTTTGGGCTTCTTCGAATGGGAGGCCGGAGCCCCGGGGGACACGGCTGGTGGCAAACGTTGGGGGTCCCCTACTCAGACAGAGGAAACGTGAAATATCTGGGTGTGGTGCTTCCTAAAATATTAAAATGACCTGTTGGGGTCCAATATGATGTTCTCTCAGTAGCTTTCTCACCAAATGTACTCACTTTGATCAGTCAAAATATTTTACTTTCAGTGCGGAAAACTTCACAAGGTCATTTCTACAACAAAACTAGCTGCATTCGCTCTGGTATCTTATCATCGTGGGGTCAGAGAACGGGAGGCTGGACGAGAGCCCACCAGTTGGATTCGCAGAGGGAAGCGGAACAGAAAGAGTCTCACTTGCTTCATTTTTAGATAAGCCTGAAATTCTTGGGTCCTTTACTAAAATCAGCCACCTAGATTTTGAATGAACAGCATCGTCTGCATTCAATTCATGTTAATTCAGCAGATATTTGGTAAACACAAACCATGGAGCAGGCGCTATTGGTGGTATAAGAACGAAAAAGGCATGAAACCTGCCCTCAAGCAGGTCACCAGTGAATCCCAGCTGGAAGATTCCAGAAGCCTTCTGGGACAAAACCTTCTTCCCAAGGGGAGGCGGCATTTGACCTGAACGTTTACCAAAAGCTTTGTTCACACCGTACGCTGCACCATTCTGGAGAGGAAAGAGCTCGATCTGCTACTGAGTCTTGCTTCTTCGCGGTGAGGTTCTAGAATTTTACCTTGGTTTTAATCTATCGCTATTTGTGAGATTTCCTGCCAAGATCCCATCTTTAAGACCTGTACCACTGTTGATGTAAGAAATACCCAAACCTGTAGAGAATTTTTATGAGTTTATTTGAGACAAACTGACGACATACGCCAGGGAGCAAGGTCTCAAATGCTCCGGAGAATAACAATTTTGCAGGTTTTTTTATGCATGGAATTAAGGAGGGAATTTAAGGAAGATTACAGGAAGGAGGGAGAAAGTCAGGTGGAGATGAGATTAGAGGATAATTAACAAGATTATGGATTCTCCTGAGGGCAGTCACGCTTTGGAAGGAGGGGTCTGAAAAGTGGCCTTTCAAAGATGTGTTATCCTTGATGCACAGAAACAATGGACAGGGCTTGCTTGAGGCAAAGATAAACCTTTGACTAAAAAGTTATGTGCCTGGGCGTGACTACCCACCCAGACCTGCCCAGTGAGGTTACTCTCTATAAACTCTTTTTTCTGTCCACGATATTTAATATTTGTTCAGTGAACAGTTAGTAAAAAAAAAAAAAAGAAAGAAAGAAAGAAAGAAAAGGAATTCCCTGTCTTCCCACCCTGAAGCAGGAAGCTTTCTTTCAACCCATTAGAAATTTTCTAGAAATATGATTATCCCCCTAGTTACAGGGGAAATGTGCTTCCAGATAAAGAAACTCGGATGCTAAGTAATGTCCTAAATCATTTCCGCCCTATGGGTATTACAATTTATAAAATTCCATGAAGGAAATGACTCTTATTTCTCATGAAGTTCCCACTGGGAAATCACTGTGAGCCACAGTTGTGAAAGCGATATCCTTTTGCTTAACCCAATTCCTTCCCTTTCTCGAGGGCCTTTGCCATCTTGGCATAGCAATTCAGTTACTTCCTGTCTGCAGAAAGCGTTGCCGTCCGCCCTGTCAGGTGGCAATCTGAGTGCACGACTTGTCTCGGTTACAGCGTAAGTTCTCGGACACTAGGAAGCGCTTTAGTCAGCTTGATGTTCCCCAGAATGTCACTAAAAGAATGAAAAAATGAATGGAGATGTCTATGACAGGGGTTGAGAACCTTCTGAGTAAAGAACCAGATAGTAAATATTTTAAGGCATATGGTCTCTATCATAATTACTCAACTCTGCTGTTGTAATAGGAAAACAGCCATAGATAATTCATCAGCAATGGGCATGGCTGTGTTCCAATAAAACTTTATTTACAAAAACAAGTGGCAAACATTTGGCCCACAGTTTCCTGATCCTTGATCTATGGTGTTTATCTTTGCCATAAATCTCAGTGTAGTCCCTAAATTCTCATAGGGCACCCGTGCTCTTCAGTAATTAGATAAATTGCAAAGTATGTAAACATTCAAGAGTTGTTTTGGAACTCCACATTAATTAATTCACTAAAAAACAGAAACACACACACACACAACAAACAAACAAACAAACAAAACCAGGAAAGCACGTACAGAAATTAGCTGTTACTCCAAGTGTATTTCACAGTCA
This sequence comes from Lyroderma lyra, assembly GCA_004026885.1. Lineage (NCBI taxonomy): Eukaryota > Metazoa > Chordata > Mammalia > Chiroptera > Megadermatidae > Lyroderma > Lyroderma lyra. The sequence continues at coordinate 135,950 of PVJL010003643.1, forward strand.
TCGCACGCCCTTTTGTACGTCGTAAGCCTTTGAAGGAACGATTCGTACCCTCCAGAACGAGAGTACTAAGTCCGCCGTTTCCGTCATCAGTACTGAATAAACTTGATGTAAGACTCAGAGTTAATGCGTGAATAGTCTGGTGCTGGGGCATGGTGAACTTGACACTTTCCTGGAAAGGGGGGGTGAGTGCCTCTGGCTCATCCCATTCCCGCTCTCCGGCGGATCATCTGGTCTCTGATTTTACTGCTAGCGTCCTTCCAAACGTTATTCATGCAGAGGACACTCCTTTCTATTGATGACCCTCCAGAAAACAGCCAGCTACAAAAAGCAAAACAGAACCTCAAAATCCCAGCAAACACACCAAGAAGTAAAGGGTGCAGCAGCGAGAATTTGATGAAAACAAGATGTCCCAGCCTGCCCCCCAGGCCTGGACGAAGAGCGCCCCATCCCTCAATGCCCTCTTTCCCTCACTACCAGGCTACCTTTTGTGCAAAACACAATTTTTTAAAAAAGGAGCTGGATTTGAATTTGGGTGGAAACTGGCAGGATGCAAATCCTAAGGTTAATTCCCTGGTTTGGAAACCATCCAGCGGGCCCTTTTCGAGGTATGAGGAAATGCACAGCAAACGGCATATAAACGTGCTGCCCGAGCGGGCGTTTTCTGAGATGAGCTGGTCTGAGGTGGGGGTCTTAAATGCATCCGTCATCCCCAGGGTGTCATGAGCAGTTCTAGAAATTTCTTGAAAAAAGGGGAAAAAAAGAAATTTGAGCCTTTCCATTTTGGCAAGATTCTCCTCAACACCCAGACCAGGTACAAAAATCAGGATTCTGTACCTTAAGGAAATGAGAAACCACTGACTTGCAAATAGAAGGTACCACTGGGGGGATCCAAGGACCCGAGTTCAGATCTATCACATTCAACCTGTGGGACCTGAGGCCAATTCCGAGACTTAAACATAACTCGTCCCCGTTTTCACCGCAGAGCTGGGATACACACATTACGCGGAGACATCAGGAAAACTGAGGACTCACTTCACATGCCCCTGCTGCTCGGAGCCTCGGGGGTGCCAGCTCGGGGGTGCCAGCTCGGGGGTGCCAGCTCGGGGGTGCCAGCGCTGCCCAGCGGCAGGCCGAGCCGCTCTCAGCACACGGGCCGGCGGCGGCGGGCGGCACTCGCTGCCTTTTTCCTTTTTTGCAACACACAAGCGCGCCACCGCCCTCAGCTCCTCTCTGCTGCTCACCGCCTCTCGTCCCCCTCTGGCCTCGTCACGATCCCTGATTATCGGCCACCCCTCACTGCAACACTCCCTCCTCCTCCAGGGAGAAAACACGAGGCCGGGCTCATGTTGGTCCAGAACGGAGCTCTAGAAGAACAGCATCGTGGGTAGGAAGTGGTCGTAGGGACTCCAACTTAATTCATTGGTGATAAAATTTCAAAATGCTTACAATTTATGTGGCAACGGTGCATAGAAATCTTACCGTAATCTTGGTTTGGGGGAAGATGTACGAAAAGAACGACAAGCGTTAGAAAGAGTGATCACGTGGAGTAGACAACGAGGGGAAAGTACAAAGCTAGGGACTGAGGTGCCCAAAAAGGTGCTTTACGGTCACTTGGGACAACTTCCTCCGCGTAGTTACGGCAGCCGTCAGGTAACACGGCTGGATCGGGTCCTTTACGTTCTTCGAGGGAAAAATCAGTGACCGTGAAGCGTACACGTACTGGCATCCCACCGTGAGGACTGGGTGACAAGGAAAGAAGATGTCCAGGAGTGGAAAAGAGGACTCTTGCCCGTAATCCTCTTCTGCCTGCACGCGGAGACATCAACAGCTAGCACCCCTGTGGAGAACGCCTCATCTCTGTGACTGTCTACCCTGTCTTCAAATTAGCCTCTTGGCCTGTGCCCATAGGATACAAACAATTGGCCCAAGAGAAAAAAACAGTGCCCAAGCCAAGGGACTTACGTGACCCAGTTTCAATTGAATCTAGCCTCGAGAAAGACACTCCGAATCTCTTCGGAGGCTTCATGACATTATCTGGTCCTTTCTTCCAGCTTCTTTAACACCAAAAACTTGACTCGAAATATAAAATCTTGCAAAAGGTCATCTCAAGAGTTCCTGGGCTTCCGTTGAGCAAAGTAAACGGGCTGGTCTGAACCCACGTGTCGGGAACAATACAGGTAAAATGCCGTTTCAATCAGACAGATTTAATCTAAAGTCAGAGTCTGAGGCATGCTACTTCGGTATCAACAAACGAGACTGTACGAGCTCATGTCATCAGTCCCTGGCAGCATTCTGGGCAAAGCACGCAGAAATCTCGAGGAAAAGCAAAAACTTTCAGAGCCCGTTTTGGGCCCCTCCGCATTCCTTTTTAAGCATTACAAGACTGGTCCTAGGCCACAGATGCAGCTTTTGGATGTCAGATGCAACAGGCAGATGTTTTCCCTTAAATCTGCTGTCTCTCTCTCTCTCTCTCTCAATCTGTTTATAGCTGTTTCCCTTTCAGCCTGCACCTCAAGTTCGTCCTGCTAACTGCTCGTCCTAAAGGTTTCTTCCCTCCACACACAAAGGGCTATTTTTCTATCATTTGTTCTCTTTTCCATGAGAAACGCAGCCATTCATGAGGTTACCTATTAGGCCATCACCGGTGTGTTTTCTTCCTTGGACGTTGTCGTACAAGTCCCACAGAGATTAAGTCCCAAAAGGTCTGTGGCAACAGAAAGGGTTTGGCTCTTCTTAGAACTCCTGAGGTCACGCTGACTGGGCCAGCCTCTCAAATCAACTGGCTAGCAAGTGCGGGGCTCCCAGGATGACATCAGGGCTATTTAGTCATACCTGTGTTTCTGCGTTCTGGGCTTGCACACGCTCTTCATATGCACACTGAGGGCTTTCATTAGTACGTCACTTAGGCATATTGCATGGCAGTCAAACCCAGCACTAGATTTCAGAGACTCATGCAACCCAACTATGGATTCATCCAGAACATGATCCAGATGAGAAGCAGGATGACATCTGCTGCTAGCCTCATACACCAAAGTGCCAGGGACAAGGGAGTTTCCTGGTGGTGACAGAATAGTTCTGCGTCCTGCTGGCAGTGGTGGTTACAGGAATCTACACATGGGGTCAAGAGCACACACACCCACACACACCCACACACACACACATACACACACACAAGGGGGAATGTAACAACTGGTGAAATTTGAACACGGTCTGGAAATTATACCAATATCAATTTCCGGCGTCGATAATGCACACACTACGTGCACTATGCTATAGCTACAGTCACACAAGATGTTACCATTGGAGGAAGCTAGATGAAGGAGACACAGCCCTCTCTGTGCTATTTCTGCAACTTCCTGTGGGCCAATATTTATTACAAAATAAAAACTCTAAAAAGTGCCAGGACAAAGTTAGTGCTCGTCTGGAAGTAGTTTGCCCAACTTAACCTAATTGTATATGAAGCTCTACGTTGCTTCTTTTTTAACTCACAGTATTTAAAAGTATTTCCTACACCTTTCTCTAAGAAAGGAAGTCACCTTATCTTCTCATCTGTGCAATGCAGCCTCTCTACATAGGAGAGCTGTGGAGAGGGGCTGCGGAGAGGAAACTCGCTTCCTCTAAGGCTCGTACTGGACTTACCCAGGCCCTGCGTTACAGCCATTCTAATAAGACAGCATCTTTCTGTTGCTTCGTGGGTGTCCCCCATGACGCAGACATTTAAAGAGTCATCAGCTGGTAACCCCGAGTGACAAACATATACATGAGATCATGAGATAAAGAACAGGGGAGAGAGGAGTCTAACTTAGGTCAAGATTTTGCTCTTCCTTCTGTCTCCAAAGGTTTCCCCCGGGGCTTCTCATGGCTCCGCCTCATCTTACAGGTCTGGGGCCAAAGCAACATGGCCTGTGACACTCTAACCAGGCATGTCCAACCTGGGGCCAGAATGGTTTCAAATATGACCCAACACCAATTCTTACAACATTATGAGATTTTTCTACAACCTTTTTTCTTAGCTCATCAGCTATCGTCAGTGTTTGTGCAGTTTATGTGTGGCCCCAGACAGTTCTTCCAGTGTGGCCGAGGGAAGCCGACAGGCTGGACACTCCTGCAGCCTAAACTCGTACGCCCCTGCCCAGTTACCTGGCACTCTCGTTTCGTTGTCAGTCACCACCTTACATCTTGGCTCACTTATTTATCATCTGCGCTCTGCATTCACATATGAGCTCCATGAGCAGCCTGTCCCTCTGTCCACCAGTGTATCCCTAACACGGAGGACAGTGCAGTAAATATTTGTTGACTGAATGACTGAAGAAATGACTGAAACATCTCCAAAGCAATGGCCCATGATTAGACGATGGCAGTTCTCAAACACACAGATCACTATGAAATGACACAGCACCCTCATTAGCAGTCATTCAGATGGCATTAACATGTCACATACATGACAAAAATTGGAGTGGTGTCTTTAACGCTAGCCTCTGAGTTCAAGAGCTGCTGGGATCCCAACAAAAAGACATGATTCCTGTTGAATTTTCTGTCTGCGTTAGAAAGACACAAGTAGGTAAATAGATAGATGGAGAGGAGCGATGTGTGTATCCAAATGCACATACACACACTCATTCTCTCACAGCTGAAGAGGCAATGGGGTCTTCCCTCCTTCACCCTTGCAATGACCGGGAGTCCTGCACCAGGGGCCGAGGTGGGCAAGCACGAGGGAGACAGGTATGGTGGGCACAGGAAAGCAGCGAGAAGGGAGAAGAGCTCTGGGCGCCCCCGAAAGTGTCTGGAATGATGTCCTCACCTGCTCTGTGTAGCTCACAAGGGCCATGAGAGGTCAGGAATGAGGGCTGCCCTGTCACCAAGTCACCAGTCCAGAGCTCGGGTCCATGCCGCTAAGACCTGACACTGCCATGACCCATTCTTGAACCTACTGCTTCTTAATACCATAGACTTGCAGAAGGTCAGATCTGGAAGTGCTCTTAGAAATAATCATAAAGTAAAGGTCAACCCTGACACGGGGGTCTGTCATTCCCCCTGAGACAGGTCACAGCACTGTTCAGAGCAGGAGAGGCTGCAGACAACCCACCATCCCCAAAACGTCCGAACGCTGTGAGGGCCGTGCTTGTAGCTGTGATGAAACGTTTTGAATAAATGGCTAACCTCACACGTATCTGTGTTAGTGAGAAAAGAATGGAAAACTCCCCCCAGAAGACCCTTTAAAATCGTGGGAATAAGAAACAAGGAAGCCCGTAACCCCTTAACTTTAAAAGTACACTTGGAGCCAAGCAGCCCAAAGTGAGTCCTCTGATCCCAAAGCAGCCTGTGCTCCCTCACTCCCCTTCACTTCACGCTTCTCTTAAAAGAAAACAGGCCGGACTGCTACAGTAAATAACAAAAGGTCAGGGAAATGCTACTCACAACATGAGCAAAATAACGGCGCAACCTGCCAAAACGTTTCCTAAGGCCTAACAGGCGGAAAAGCCAGTGGTGAAACGCCCGCAGAAAGAGCTTTCCTTCGTGAACTCCGCCGTCAGCAAAACCTGCTCGGATTCCATCCATCAGAGACACAAATGTAGATTATGCCATGGGGTCCCACCAACATGTCACTGCCATGCCCCTCACGAAGACGTAGGTGTGTGTGTGGTTTGTTCCTGAAGGCTCCTGCCCTGAAATTCCATTTTGACTTTAGAACCGAGCGTCAAGGTGGCGCAGAAACGACGCGGGACTCACACGTGACGCTCAGCAGGAACGGTGCGGGAAGCTTCCAACGGGTTTGACTCCAGCCACCTGAGCTGGGCACCACGTGCTCGTGTTATCTTCAGAATTTCTCTGAGGTGAACGGGGTGCAAATACCATCTGGGAGCTTTAGCGGGAGACCCAGGAAAGCACGTGCAAGGCAGAACCCGGGTCCCTCCCCGCTGTCCCCGGGCGCCCCTGCTCCTGGCCTTGCACACAACGCCACACGCAAAGCCGCGTTGGCAGACTGGCTGCAATGACGGGATCTTACTCATCCGGCTCGATGGGACCTTGCTGGTGGTCAACGCTCAGCACAATCGGCGGGATGACTTCCCGGTATGCACGTCCCACCACGTTCCCGCTTTCAAACCAGAGAGCAGCGTTTTGCAAAGTACCTTCCACGAATCACTCGTCTGGCAAGACGGTACTTGGGTGCAACCCAATTCTGGTTCCACGAGGAAACACATTTTGGAAATGATTCACACAATGAGCCCCCCATTTTGGAATTACAATGCAACTGAGCATCTGAAGGATGCTGAGAACTGCGGGAGAGAAGCCTGTTTAGGTCAGCCTCTCCCAAGTGATGTTCAGAAGGCTTTTCTCGATGAATACCTACGACCACGCTGGGCAACCGGTGTTCGGCGGAGGCCACGGACAGGCGTGCTCCCTTGGAGGAGTTTCTGAGTCACGTCCAACCCCAGTAACCTGCCGCTAAGCCCCACTGACTCCTCTTCCGTGCTCTATTGCGGTGCTCGATGCTGCCCATTGAACACCCCGGTGTTAGCTTCCTATTTTTTAACTGCTTCATAATATCATAAACTCGCAGAAGGTTAAATCTGGAAGTGCTCTTAGAAATAATCAATGTCAAGGTCGACCCTGAATTTAACAGTGATGTCAACCAAAGCCCCCTGCGAAGAAGGGACCGACCTAGGATGTCACAGGGCAATACATCTGGTGCCCTAATGACAAGGGGGTGTCAAGCACCTATGCTCTGCGTCCCCATCCTCCCTATGGACAGGGGTTACGACAGTGGACCCCCAGTGGGGATGTGAAGGGACGGGATAAGAAGAGAGGCCACTGGAGCACCCACACACTTGCGCCTCCAGCCTCTCACTTCACTCTGTAACAGCTCCACCGGTCGCTATTGGAAAGGCGGGCGGCTCAAGGCCACGCTGTCAGCAAGGAGCTGTGCCAGGATTTGAGCCGAGAACAGCCCGACTCCGACACACACTCCCGCTCGTGTACTCCACGCCCTCCACAAAGAGGCCCTCCACAAAAGCGAGCTGAATGACGGGGTCGGCGTATCTGAAACCGATGCAGAGACCATTGCCTCTGCTGCAAAGAAGAACGCACAGGGAGCCTTTGTTTTCCATCAAAACATTCCATCTTTTGTGAATGGGAAGAAGATGGTGAATTTTTGAATTTGCTATTAATGAAGTGAAAATTTTTAATTACTGAAAACGGAATTGCGTTAATCAACTAATAAGAACTAAATTCTGGTATTATTAAATATCACAAATAATCTAGAGTAGACTCTCAGTTAACTGGCACCCAGTTAACTGGGGATCGGTAGATGCCGGATAAATGTAGTTATTTCTTCTATCTTTTTGACATTGATGGGGGAGTCCACTGTATTTGCCAAGTTTTGCATGATTAGTTAATGTTAGAATTTATTGACGTCTCCTGTCAAGCACTGATTCACATGGGTCATGTTTCATGAAATCTATGATGGTCACAAGTCCAGTTACTACGGGGATGGCGAGTAGTATATTTTCATTTTATGTACAAAAACACATACTCTTCAAGACTGCTGTGGTCCTAATAGAGAAAGGAGACTGTCTCTAGATGTAATCAACTGATAACGCTGAGAATATTCTTTTCATATTCATCTCTCAGTAATTCAAATTTTAAAATTCAGATTTCTTTGTTTTCATTTTTGAGGTATTTTAAAACACTAGCTAAGTGATTTATTTCAGAAGCAACATAGAATCCATAAGACCAAAGAAAAATATTAAGAATGGCAACAATAAACCAACAAATAGTCACAAATCCATGAGTAATCAAATTGAAAAAAAATTATTGGCCTGGGAGGATTTATAAAGTGAGTGCTCTTTATAGAGGAAAGTTTTAATTTTAGTACTTAAACATCAACTATGACTGTGTAACCTTAAAAAAAAGAATGACTAAGAAGGGCCTTTTGTATCTGAATGTCATGTTTTAGTCAGTGTTAGGTAGTGAACTTGAGCATTTGGCTTACTATCTAGAAATTAAAAACAAAAACAAGTTACAAGGGAGAATTCATGTCTCTACCAACCTTTCATTTCTCAAATCTGAGTAATGCCAATTTTCCTAATACTCAAAAACAACACAATACAAAACAGAAAAACAACAACACATCAATGAGGTCTTTGTTCACGGCGAGATAGAAGGACAAAGTGAAAGTTTACTAGGAAATAGAAGTTGTTCGACCGTGATCACTCGTCATGGTTTATCGACAGAAAACGTACTCTCAAGTGAACTGACCACACCCACCGGACTGGAGCACCCGTCTCATTAACATGCCGAACTCCTCTTCGTCACTCACTTTCTGCATGTGTTCGTGGGAGAGCTCCCAGAGAAAAAGAGTATTTCACTGCCTCTCACGTCCAAGGTAAATGGATACAGTCAGCTCTGCATAGGTTCTGCATAGAAAAACCTACCAAATCCACTCGGATCTGGACTAGAATAGGTAGCAGCAGAAATCACGAAGGAGCACAACAGGCAAATAATTAGCTTCCTAGCATCTGCTATTTCACATCTGATTTTTTTTTAAGGGCATGCACAGACCACAGACAGCAACTCGATAAACAAAAACCTATTTTAACGGTAAATGGAGCAACTCTTGTGATAAACACAGTTCAGGTTTCTCCCTCATTTCTCCTCATTGTGAGAAATAACAATAGCTGCCCCTCACGTGGCGTCCAGTGCGTGCCAGGCACTGTTCTGAGCACCTGACTCACATTAACTCCCAACAACACTTATGAGGAGCACGTTACTGCAAGTGGCACTTTGCAGACGAGCAAAAGGGGTCATCGAGGTCCAGGTCGGAAAGGGCGCAGCTGGGATCTGATCCAGGCAGGTCGGACCTGACGCTCCTACCCTGAACGATGAGGAAGTTAGCTGGGTTTACTGTTCCAGCATGCTTGGATAAGAAGCACATCCAAAGGAGTTAATAATCGCTTCCCGTGTAAATACATGTTTTCATACTCAGAAAAGGGTTAACATATTCCGGGATCCTACCACTTTATCGCAGATCTGGGGCGGCTAGTCACTGGAGAGAACTCATGACATTCCCGAGTGCTCTTTCAAAACATGAGTGACCAGGGCAAGCGCCCCTGCTCAGACAGAAGCCACGTTCTGTACAAACTGGGGGAGAAAGCTATGTGAGGTGAACGTTGCAACAACCATTTGATTACTTCTTTTACAGTCTACATATGAATAAGTGAATGTTTTAATTGCTAGAGGTAAAGCCTTGTCTGTTTTTCAGGAAAATGAGATTTTTATTTGGGATTCCCCAGTATATTAGAAAGATGATTCTTAGTATAATTGTGGGCAAGAAGGAAATAATATACATATTTGTGGCTATGAGCAGCTAACCAGAAAAGAAAAAAAAAGAAAGAAAAGAAAGAAACTGTCTGGACTTGCACAGTTCCAAAACTGCCTGATGTTTTCTTTTTTTTCCCACCCTACTAAGCGTTTCCTCCTGATCGAGGAGGAGTCGTTTCCCACCTGTGTCTGTTATGGTCCTGAAATGTGTATGAAGTTAGTGTTTATTTTCCACCCACGGAAGGCTTAAGTTATTCTTTCTTTGGGCTTTACTTTTAGGAATCACAATTTGTTTGGCAGGCTTCGGCGTGAGAGAAAGCTTCCTTTTATGTACAGCAAACTCCCGACGATTTAGAATGTTTGCTGGGGAGATAAAGGGATGCCTGGTGTTTTCCTGTTTTATTACCATTACCACGTACAACATGACCGGACAAAAATGCAGATGTGCTCGAACCGAAGAGTCCTCCCCACCAAGGGGGTCATGGTTATCGAGGCCAGTTTCTTTATCGCCCGATATGATTTGAAACTTCCAAATGTTTGTATTATAAATGGATACATATGAGGGCTGTCCAGAAAAAATCCAGCCACAAATGCCTCTATTTTCACATGACATGGCTGGATACTTTCCTGACCGCCCTCGTGGGCTGCAAATACGCTGGGTTACAGAAAGGATGCAGTCTGCAGTGCTCCAAACCTCTGGGCTGTACCAGCCTCATTCTTCACACTGAGTATTAGATTTCAACTCAGATGAAGATCGTATCTTCAAGTGGATTGCCACAAGGCACCATCCTGATGGCACATGTGTAGCACATGCCCGGAATCTCAGCAGAAACCACTGGATGGGAACAAAACGACAGTGACGCATGAGGTCTTCCAAAGGTCAAGTGGACCATGGGCAGAGATGAACGCAGACAGGCAGAATGCAAAGCCGCAGAACGCAGGCCCTGTCCGTACCTGGATGTGGTCCTTGGGTTGGGACCCCAGCTGTTAAGGGCGGAGACCTAAGGAGCATAGGGTTGCAAGTCTGATTCCTCTTAAGAGCATCTAAAAGAATCAAAGTCTATACAAGGGGAAGGTCTGATCTGATCCTCTGCCTTCAGGCAGTTGATGTCAACGCTCCCTACTTTACAAAAAGCACAACTGCGGTCTACAAGAGCTACGTGACACAGAGCTGGAGCAGTATAAGATCAGCACTTGTCACCTTTCCCAGCTCCATAAATTACAGCCAGATCTTTTCTGTAGTACATGTTAATGGCCACCAGTGAACCAGGACGGCACTGTGGACAGCTGCATCTGGGTCACAGTTTTAACAGACAGAGCAAACTCGGCCACGCGGAGGGTTCAGAGCCCCCTTCCTCCTCCATCGGACTGAACTGCGGTCCATGGGCACAATAGCTATCTTGTGGGACACAACTCTCTGTGCTTCTCATTGGAAAGCCACGTTTGATTCACTGGATCACTCAGTTCTGCGAGATGGATGTGGCCCAGTGTGAATCCAGAAAGGCAACAACATGGACCCAGAGAGATGCCATTGACCAGCCAGGAGAGGGGATGTGGTTCTAAGAGATGGGACTTCCTTTTCTCACTTTGTAACTCACTTGCTGAGTGAGCCTGGGCTACTCACTTCTAAACCTTGGATTTCCCCTGTGTAAACGTGGGAAGATGAAGTCTAACTACCTCTCAGGGATGGTATGAAGATTACCCACTTAATATTTTAAACCACAGGGTCCTAGGACAGCGTCACGTGCTGCACGTGACCATCCATTAAAATCGTCTGTGGTTGGTTACGGGCACACACACCAACATGTCTTAAAAAAAAATAAAAAGGCAAGGAATTAATTCTGTTCTCATTTGGGGGGGATTTTATAAAACGTCATATAAAAACATTAACGTTCTGAAAACTAAATTTCGTTGAATGTAGCAAGAGAGCATACCAAAACTTAGTAATGGTGATATCTCAATCTACAAGTTCTTTAAGGAGAGAAAGACGGTTAATACATCAAATACATTTGATGGAACAAATGTAGTCAGTAGTTTTATTTTGTTTTAATTTTAGGTTAGTTTCAGAATACTATAAAAATGCTGTCTCTGTGCAACTGTTGAATGCTTAAGTTTGCCAGTTATATACTTGGTTCTAAATGGCCCTAGTAGAATATAGGCGTACATGGGCAGATACTGTTTGTGACCACATTGCAAAACTTTAAGAAATGAAGACAGAGTTAAGGGGTGACTTAATCAAGGACTGCACATGCAGAGGTGATAAATCTTAAATTCCGCTGTTTCCTCTCCTGCCCAATACTCCAAATTTGTGAGTTGGCTCAGTTGGCCAGGACTTGGGGTATATAGTTGGGGGCTGGGGTCTGTTATAGCAAAGGAGAACAAAAGAGGGTGACCAACCCTCCCACCCCACACGGAGCCTGCCCCCTGATTTTGAGTATCTTTCATCCAAGCTCTAATGAATCACCTGAACCAAGCACAAAACAAGTGGAGTAATGAGCAGTTATGCTCCATCCATTCACACCAAATGCAAGTCCCCTAAACAAACCTGACCCCGGACACCCTTCCTCAGACTGTTCACCAGTCTGCACAAAAGGGGAAGAATTAGGGAAGGTAGTGCACTGCTTTTTTTTTTAAGTTAAATCCATTCCATTTAAAAATGTGTAGTGTAATTTATTCGGAGAGTATGTTCTTCCTACTTTTTTAGTGTTAATTGTTCTTTATTTTACCAGTGAGAGTAAATAGTAGCTAATTTCTTACTATCCCAACTTGGCAAAGTAAGAAGTTAGCATATGGCTACATTGGTCCTTAAAGTAAAAGATAAAAAGAAACAAAAAGAAAAAAAGCTTTGAAATCCAAAACTTTGACTAGCACTGCTTTAGAATGAGTTACTTGCTGTTAAAAGCTCACGAAGAATAGAGACCCACGTGGGTATTATTTCATGCAATCCAACATTTCAATATGTAATGCAAAAGGATTTCCAAAGCGGTTAATAAATGGAATTTTCACACTGAGCTGGGAAAGTATGCTGCCATCGAAGATCAATGCAGTGTCGAGACCAAGGTACTATACAAATGTATTACACTGTCATTCTTCAAATGGTAGGACGCGTGTTCTTAAAACGAAGGCAATATAATCCAGCAGTCATCGTCATAATAATAAAAGAATGGAAACACTGTTGACTGGTTTGCCACTTGTACATCCTGCCCATGGAAGCTATGCACAAATACCGATTCTGCCTCTGAGGACGGATGGCAGAGGACTTAACCATTTAGTTAACCAAGAAGAACCCAGGTGTTATCTCCCCCGGCACTACTGACAGAGACTGGAAGCGGGTCAAGGGTAGGGGAGTCAGAGAGCTCATGTCCTCATTTTTTAATGGGCTATTAAGTGACACTTCCCATGGTTAATAGAATAAGAAAGAAAGAGTCAAGAATTTTTTTGAAATTTAAGCAATGTCCTTTAAGGGGAGGGACTGAGAAGAGGGACATATGGTAGAGAGGAGATGCTCTGGGGACAGAGGGGACAGAATAAGGGAGAGAAACCTCCTGTACTCTAGAATGAAGCCAGCAAAGCCACCCGCTTATAAACTGACAAACGGTGGTGCTCTGGGTTGAACTGTGTCCCCCCCACCCCCCGCAAAGATACATTCAAGTCCCAATTCTGGTACCTGTGAACGTGACCTTTATGGAAATAGGGTCTTTGCCGATGTGGTTAAGATGAGGCCAATGACTAGTGTCCTCATAAGGAGAGGGGACCGCCACATGACAACAGAAGAAGAGGGCCATGGGACAACAGAGGCAGAGATGGAGTGATGCAGCTACAAGCCAAAGAATGCCAGGGACCGACAGCCACCACCAGACGCCGGGAGAGGCACCAGAGGACGCTTCCCTGGAGCCTTCAGAGGGAGCACAGCCCCACTGACACCCTGATCTGGGACTTCCAGGCTCCAGACTGTTGGAGGATACATTTCTATTTCTTTGAGCCACCCACCTTGGACACGACAAACGATATCCCTATGGTAGGTAAAGACATGAGGGTGTTATCACCACAAGGACTTTACAGGGTGGAGGGTGGTAGGTATTGCCTCTGGGAAGTGGGCCTCAGCGGTGGGAAGAGAGCACGGGGTCACTAGTTCTTATAGAATGACTTGGCTTTTTAACCACACACGTGTGTTACTTTGCTCTTTAACAAGTATAACTACAATACGCATGTAATGTCATGGTCAGCTTTCTCCATGGCCAATGCTAGGACTGAAGATCGTCTCCTCCAGGCAACCCCCTGGCCTCACCCCCACCCTCTAAGGACACTCCCTGTGAACTGTCCCCACCTATCTTCAGGCAGCGCTGGAGCTGACCCAACAGGATGTAAGCGGGGACACAAAGAGGCTAAATGTCTGGGCGCTGCGTGCTGACACGTCTGCTGTCCGTCCACATCTCCAAATCAAACACAAAGTATCTGGGGACTTTCTGTGGGTTTGGATCATCGATGATGGTAATTTTCCCTATTCATTTGGGTGATTAAGTATCGACTGTAATGAAAACAGAGAACATCAGAGAGCTTGTCACCGGCTTCCTCTGCAGATTAACATGCAAAACAATGCCTGACAAAGATTTCAGTGATTAGGTTATGCATTATCAGAAAGCCTCACAACAGTGCTTAATCACAAACGTTTGCTCATCAAATTTTATTTAACCCACAAAAGGCAATGCTCAGTGCTCCCCCACGGCTTGGATCAAGTATCTCCAATCTGTGGTGGGGGCTGTGACTCTCCCGGCCACGAGAAGTCCCATGTCCTTTGCTCACCCTAAGAAGAAAGCTCACATTGAGCCCAGCAGCCTATAATGTTGTGGCAAACTGTGCTGTCACCTCCCACATGAACAGGCCTATTGACGACTGTGGAAGCTACCGCAAGGGCAGACAGAGCAGGACAGTGTGTTAGTGTTCCTAGCACGCCCTGCGAGAGGGAAGCAGAACGCAGAGGACAAACACCATGTGCGTGCACGAAGGGACCTCTGCTCAGGCCTGTTTGCACGGGGCTCCGCAGGGCAGCTGGGAGGCATCCTGCCATGTGTTGGCACTGAAGTTGTGCCAGGTGGATGAAAACTGAATGAAATGTCTAACAGCTATCACATGGATAAACACGCAGGAAGCAGAACAAAGGGGCAGGACTCTGTCAGGAGCAGAATCTTGACTGCCGCCGATACAGTGCCCCGAAGGGGACAGTTTGCTTTTATTTTCAGCCTAGTCTTCCCTTTGTGTGGGTAACAACCCACAGCCATTCAGGGGTGACCTTCCCTACCCATGGGGCTATCAGAGGTCCAGACCTCAACAAGGGTCTTCCCTTTCCTGTTGCAGGTGGCAAGGTCGTCCAGAATGGACTTCCCAAGATAGGTGGGATTTGTGCCCAGGAGCGAGCAAGTCACGATTCCCAAAGTCACCGCACATGTGGGTCTACGGGGAACACAAAGAACAGAACGCCTGGGCTTCCACGATGTGACCCTCCATGGCGTCTCCCTGCAAGCCCTGCAGACACAAGTGACTGCAGAGCCGCTCCGAATGGCCTGCGTTCCAGGGCACACATCTGCCTTCCCATCGCCCCGGTCCCGTTCTCCATGACGGGCCTGTTCACCTCGCTGGCTTTAAAACATCACCTCTCAACCTATCGTGATGAGGACCAAACCCTTCGACTCAGGTGTTTCAGAAAACTGATGATGTTAGATGAGCTTCGATCACACCTGGCTACGTCTCATCCGCTTCGCTCTTGACCACAGTAACACAGCTGCAAACACCTTCTGCCTTTTCAGTTATGGTACAAGCCTGACCAGTGTTTCCTAGGACATAACAATGGGCGGCTCAGTTTTCTCATTTCGTACGCACACACGCACACAGGCACGCACACAAGCACGCATGCACATGCGCACGCACGCACACAGGCACGCACGCACACACACATGCACGCACACAGGCACGCACACACACACGCACACACACACGTGCTCATGCACGCACACAGGCACACACACACGCACACACGTACTCACACACACAGGCACGCACACACGCATGAACACAGGCACACACACATACACATGCACACACACACAGGCATGCACGCATGCATGCACGCACACAGGCATGCACACAGGCACATACGCACACAGGCATGCACACAC